>APFE031600982.1:94600-175734 GCA_000404065.3 Pinus taeda | reverse complement strand
GCAGGATCCTTGAGGTACCCAACCTCTTGGATGAGACCTTGCTACGGGAGCCCCAATGTGGAGTAGTAGGAACTGACTGATTGGGTAGAGATAGATGCGAATGGAGCGACAGAGAGAGTGACAGTGCGGGGAATCCCAGGACAACGCATAGCATGCAGGCTGCAGCAATGCGAGAGGCACAAGTGTTTTGCGCAGAGAGGTGTGCAATGGTGCGAGATGCATGAAGATGTTGCAGTAGCGCAGATGTCAGAGAGGGAGCACTTGTGAGCAGCAGGTAGAGCTTCAGCATCAGAGTATGTTCCTAGCCCAACAGATTGGTTAGTTGGGAGTTTTTTTTTGTTCCAAGTGTTGTTGGAGCAAAGTGGACTGGGCAGATGTGTTGCATGTAGAACATTCTAGAGTTACAGGATCGGGTTTGAGAGGAAACCTTTCTTGTTGAGAGGGAGTGTTGAAAAGTGTGCAACAAGAAATGCTTGTTGAGATTGCAACAAGATGATGGAGCTTAGTGAAAAGAGTGGCCTTCACTAAGTGGGCCCGTAGGCTATTTTTGGCGCAAGTCTATTTTTAGACTATGTCTATTTTTAGACATATGGATCATGTCTATGGATTGTAGGTTGCTGTTTATGGATAATTGATCAAGTTGGGAAAAATACATGGAATTATATTTTTAGATCACAACGGAGTGACTGCTCAGTCTAAATATAGAACAGTCAAATATTATTAGCTCATAATAATATTTAGACTATAAACTTTGTCTTATTCTCTTGGAGCACTTCAGGATGAGCTACGGATGTGGTACATGCAGATCCCAGAAGGAAATACGTGGTTACCTATGGGATGACTAATATTTGCATGCAGGACTTCAGTTAGAACTCAAGTGAGTTGAGTTTAGTGCACTGGAGGTGCAGTTGATGGAGTTGTGTTCAGTTTAGCTTCGTTAAACTGGTTGTATTTAGTCTAACTGGAAAATAGACTAGAGATGAGTTGGGTGAATTAGTTATTAATTAATTCACAAGTTATTAACTCATAATGCAACTATAGAATACATCAGTTAACTCAGTTGCATGTCAGTGCATGTTCAGTTCAGCAGGGACAGGTGTTGGAGGATCAGATTGCTATTAGTTATGACTATAGTTGTGCATGATGATTTGCACAATCAAAGGGATTGAGTATTGCCAATGAGGATTGCGTGGTATATCCAAGGGAAATACGAATTTGGATCATTCATTCATCAGTATTCTCTTGCAGGATGTGCAGTGGAGGCAGGCAAGCCACGGAGGAGTTTGAGCCAGTGATTGATTCAGATCTGAGCTGTATTGTGTGTAACAGAGGTGGAGATACTTGTGAGAAGTATTATGCTGTGTAATGTTACATGACTCAATCATTAATATACAGATAGTTGGGGTTTTTAGCGAGATGCTTTCCCCGGGATACATCCTGTGTTAATGTGTGAATGCTCTTGATGTTTTATTGTTATTGATGCTGCTATATTGATGATCAACGTAGAGGAGCTTATGTATTGTGTATGTTTTCCGCAATAGTACATGATCAGGATAATCTCCATTGAATATGTGTTAAATTATTCAAAATTTCTACACAATCGCCTTACACTAAACATTTGTGGCTTTGAACTCTTTGTGCCGCATTTGGAGATCAATATGGTAAGGGTTACAAGCGCTCCATTCCCGAAACATACAGTGCAAATGAAGTGCGGAAGGCAGGGTTGGATCAAGTGGTTGACCACGTTGGGTTAACGCATTTGGAGATCAATATGGTAAGAGTTACAAGCTCTCCATTACCGAAACATACATTGCAAACGAAGTAGGCAGGGTTAGATCGATTGGTTACCAGAAAGGAACCCTAGGGCAAATCTAACTACGTTTCTTGGGTAACAAGTCGACCCTGACAGTGTAGAAGAGACTGCATATGAAATTATTTTTCTTTTTAAAGCGGATGGCATTCTAAGAATAATGGTAGCCCATAACTATATACTGTAGATTAACGAATACAATTGAGCACATGGGCAATTACACGAGCTTCTCAACTCAATCCCGGCAGGGACTACCGCCACGATAGTGGCACCCTTGTTCCTCAGGTATTTTATTGAGTTGCGCACCATTGGAGTAAGTTACCTGATCTCTTTGATATGGATAGTATTGGATTTGATGGGCGAATATCTTTGATTGAGAAGACCTAGCAAATTTCAATAAAATAGTATAACATATAAACATCATACTCTGTGTTTTTTGTGTTGCCCTTTTTGTCCAAAAACACTCAAACTCTTATGCAAATTCAAACGCGTCACGCCTCTGACAAGCTAGGTGTAAAATAGAATGAATGTTTCGTGTGCAGGGATCAAAATTGAACACGTCAGAGCCCTTCAAAGGGTCTCTAGCACGTCAGAGGAGTAGTGAGAAAATTTTACCAGTCAAAAAAAAATTAAAAATTGATTTTTGTCATTTAAAAAAAAAAAAATGGAATAATATCTTAAATTTTTTTAAGAAGGGTTGTCAAATTGTCAAACTTTTTTTTAAATTTCATTTTTTCTCAAATTAGAATGTTGAATTTGTAAATTTCTTTTCATGTTAAAACTTAAATCTCATTTCAAAAACAACAGTTTCCTTTTGAGTTGTTTTTTCTCATTTCAGAAACTCCCATTTCAAAAACAACAGTTTCCTTTTGAGTTGTTTTTTCTAATTGTGCATATGATGCAAGTTCTTATTAATTATTATGTCACAATTACCTTTTGATACCATTACATTTGGCAGTTTGTTGCTCCCATTTCAAAAGAAATAGTTTCTTTTTGAGTTGTTTTTTCTAATTGTGCATATGATGGAAGTTCTTATTAATTGTTATGTCACAATTACCCTTTGATACCATTACATTTGGTAGTTTCAATTAAGAGTGACTAAATTTCAATATGGGCCATGTATTAGGTCTGTAATTTCATTGGGTTGTGCGGTGGAAGTGCAAAGCTGGGATCAGATTCCAGAGATCCATAATTCACATGTGTGAGAGCCATGTGAAAATACCTGGAAAGAAGAAACCTTAGCTCTGCTGTATTAAGCGGAGCTTCTCAGGTGACACTTACAATGGAGCCGGAGAGGAAGAAACAGCCACAAGGAGAGAGAGAAAAGGCAGGAGCCAGGAAGATGCTGCAGTCACAGCAACATGCAGCATTGAACATGGTATGTACATTGTAAACCCTTGCCACCAACATTAAGATGCAAGAAGAATGTTTATCTCTCTGTAACCAAACTCAGTAAAGCATTCTTCTCTCCACTACTATTGTCCCTTAGTTTGTAATCATGTAAGGGTTTTCTCATCTTATAATGCTACACTTAATTTAAACTGTGGTTGATTTTTTATTCCATTACATTTTCACTGTTCATGCAGAATTTCTGTTACTTTTCTAATAGAGTTGTTGCCTCAGATAATGTTTGTAACTGCTTTAATGGTACATATAAGAATCACAACGTTCTTTTCAAGAAAATGCAATATTTTGCCTACAGTTATTCTATAATGTAATGGAAATAGCATTCAGTTTGGGGGATGTACTGATTTCTAAAATCTATGAAAACCATTAGATAATTTTTTATTCATTTATTTTTCCTTACTGGTTAAAATTGTTATTACTGTACAAAGAGAGAGTTGAAATTCTTATGAATATGCTTAAGAATCAAGGTCTCATTTACACTGACAGAAGTAAAGGCATCAAAGCGTTGGTAGACCTGAAAAGAGAAGTTTCCAAAGCCGTGCGAGTGATGTTCTGGAACTTGTCAACCACAACCATAAGAACAAGTTCAATTGAATGATCAATGGAAGTATATGTAATGAATTACAACATATGCTCGAACTATTGTTGTATCATTACAATGTTAGTAACTTTCATAGCATTAGTAACTTTGTGTACTTTCAAAATTGTTTCCTAGAGCAAGTTACCAGAGACGAGTTTGAAGTCATGGCAATCCGACTAAACAAAATCTAATATGTAGATGAATCGTGTTTTTTTGACAGTTTGAGAGGACAAGTCCTAGTAAGAATGTTTTCCAGAACTTTATCAGACGAGAATATATTCTTGGGGAATTTTAGACCTTGAAACGATGATGAATCTAAGGGGCCTGTGGTATGTCAAACGATGTGGGATTCCGAACCAGAGTAAGAGGCATGTCTGCATATACATCAGTTTGTATATACATCAATTTGTAATTTAATTTGTCATTAAATTTTTAAAAGAAATAAAACATGTAAACTAAAAACCTTTACCGATTGACAGAAAAATAGAAAACCATTGATTACATATACAGAATTTTGGATTACCCATGGTAATTTCTCTGTTATTTTTAATTAACTTCTTCTTTTATACATAAATCAAGCATGATTTTACCACAACAAAAAAGTCATGGTACTCTGTCCCACCTCTGATGCATTCTCTACAATACACTACATCACAGTAATTATAAACATGCGAGCAAACGCTGTAAAATTAACTGGCGATTCCTAGCCGCAGAGGAGATTAATGAAACATTAACTTATAACTACCATTCAGATCCATGCTAGCCCTGTGAGTGCCTTGCGGCTGATCTCTGTACAGTACCCCGCACCAGAAAAGCTGATCCTTGTACATTACAAAAACTTCCCAAAAAAAACTTTGTTTATTACAAAACATTTGAAATGTTGGCTGCAATTCACAGCCTCACCTTTCCATTGTTTAGTCCAGCCCAGATGTAGTGGGACAGATCTTTCCCGGGCAGCAAGTATTGCAGCAAGAATGAATGATTTTGGCCAACATTTTCGCGCCCCTTTTAAGGTCCTTGGGCGATGCTAGAACTGACGCTGCTACAGCAACAAATATTTGTCCTTTTGTGGCACCCCTTTTTGGCGGGAGCCTCACCATCCTTTCTTGGGGCCCGCTGGGCCGCTACTTGTGCCTGAAGGCTGCCCAAAGCAAGGTTTTACGACGATTTAAGCTTGAGATGAACATAGATTCATCATTCAGCGAACGCCTGTCAAGCAAAATTTAAGCATGATTTATGCTTGGAGAGGAGGGCATTCAACAGGGTTCCTAATATACTGAACTTGATTTGTTTGAGGATTCCCAATTCCTGGTATGTTCTCATATTAGAAAAGGAGATACCAAAAACATATACACCTTTGTACACACTTTCGTTGAATCCTAAACCTGTTTAGTATTTTACTGAATTTTTTCATTCATGCAATAAACTTAAATTTGATTGAGCTACTTGTATATTGGCTTGAACGTTCTCGTCACAAAAATTTCCTACAAAATTAATCCTTATCTGAACTGGAGTAGGGATATAGGTCTCCAGGCTATCCATTAATCTTATGTGGTTAGATTTCTCAATCACACATGTGTAAGAGTAATGCATTTATTAATGCAGCCTTTGACAGAGAAGTATATTTTTGTTTGTGAAAAAATAAAAAGAAATTTGAAAATAATTTACTATTTTCAATTGAATTGCTCTTTTTTTTATGCTTTTCATAATGGAAGTGCTACATGAATATGTGCCCTTCTAAATGAAATTAAGACTTGTACTTCAAATTTGATCACTAGTCGTGTGGCACATATGAGAGCCTATTTGCATGGACTTTCCACTTGGTCTTTCGATAGTTCGAGTCGGACGGGCACCACAAACTCTCAGTTCAGTTCTGAATACATGCAAAGGTGGCGTATTTCATCCGCAGTTGTTCCAGCACAAGAGAAGCAAATGAAGTTCAGAGCAGGTGGAGAAGTGGTGTCGGTGGGTAGGAACAACGATGTGGTACAGAGGTGTCAGCCAGAGGCCATGGGGTGTAAATGGCACAATAAACCAGCCGGCGATAACGAGGGCTTGTCTTTCATTTTTCAGAATGCGTGTCACGGCGCAGCAGCTCGAAGATCTTTCCTTGCGGATATTTGCCCCAAATCCGTCCATGGATCGATCAGTCTGTGCATAAGCGTCGACTCAATTTGTTGTTTTTTTTTGCGATGATTATTATTTCATATTTTTTAAAAATCATAAAATTTAATTTAATTATAACATTATTTTAATCTCAAAAAAACATAGCTTTAAATATATGTTAGCTTTCCGCAAAATTAAATGAGTGAGAAATATTGATGCTTATTGTTCATATTTCTATAAAAAAATCATAAAATTTAAATAAAATAATTATTATTATTATTACTATTATAATTATAAAAATACAATTAATATAATTAACAATAATAAAAATAATTATTATAAAAGTTTATATAATATATAATTATAAATTATAACCAGATTCATAAGTATTCAATAATTGACTTCCACTTATTATTATAAAAACCTTAACTTATAAAGAGATTAGATATTGTTGGAAAAGAGAAATTAAACCACCCTTTGTTTAAGACCTTCAAAACCTTCTATGCAATTTGTACTTTTGTCTAATGCGCTACACCAAAAATCTATATTCTTAATTATTAAACTACTTAAATTATATAAACATTTTTATGTTAAATATAAACTCTTTTAATATATTTTCTTTCATTACATGCAATTGCATTTTATGTAGTTATTAATTTTCTGTATTTAAAATAAATTTCATTTATCGTTGTCCGTATATAGTATTTTTTGTGAAATATTTCTACATTGCGTCATACTTTTAGACAACGGTGATATTTAAAATGGTTAATTTTAGTTGCACTGTATTTTTTTTGTATAGCCATAAGTTATTTGACTAGTTCGTTTAATTCCTTAGCATTAGCTCTACCTTGTTTTATCCAGAGTAGAAAATGTATTTTTTCTTTCATTAATTTTGTTTCATGGAATTGTAATTTATTTTCAGATGTAACTTAGGCCAGTATTACTATTAGATTTACTTTATTTTTTTTCCATATATAGATTTTTATAGTTATGATAATTGTTTTCTTGTTTTTCTAGTAAAATGTATTTTAGTTTAATTCAATTTTAATGAATTTTTATTTTTTATTTTTTTGGGAAAAGAATATATTTACTAAGTTAAATTAATAACAATATAATAATTAAAAATGTGTATAGATTGGTAAGAATTTTATAAAAGTATCCATGATCTCAAGTTGTTATTAAATTAGGTTCATATAAGACCATTGTAGTGACATGTCACAAACCATTTAAACGCCTAACTAACATATAGAAGGCGCGTATAATAAGAAAAATAGCTCAAGTTTAAATTTATTGCACTTAAGTTAAATAAGTAAAACATGGAAATCATGTATATACAAGTTCTATTATAGATTTGTAATGAAATTCAATGTGTGATACTACTTGGAACACTACACCATAATTCTAGGGTTATATGAAAGTTTGCTACTAATTATTCTCTTTGATGTGTCTTCTTGCTCATTCGATGATTAATTATCATGGTCACAAGGAAAATTGGTGGATTCACACTCATTCTGGGTAATTTGGCCTTACTGGGTGATCTCCTAACATACATGTTTTCATTGGTTAGTGGATATATGTTGCCACTGAAAGTCCAAAGCTCTAAGGTGAAGTTCAACCCTTCATTAGCTAGTTGATCTACCAACTTGTTGCATTTTCGTAGGGCATGTTGGAGAATGATCACGTTGAAGGATATGAGTTGATGTGCAATATTTTCTAAGCTAGCTAGGAGATACCATATTTCAGTGAATTTGGGTGGAGTGGAACCATTTTGCATTCTTTTGAGTATGTTGATAATGATTTTAGAGTCACCTTCCATAACAAGAATTTATATGCCTAGTTTCTTTGTTATTTGTAATCCTTTTTCTACCACATAAAGTTCAACAATGTTATTGGTGTTATGGTCAATGGCCCCTATGTACAAATGTAAAATGTTTCCTTTATCATTTTTTAATGCACCGCGATAGTTGGTAGGGGTTACCCTCGGATGTACCATCAAAATTCAGTTTTATGAAGCCTTTTGGGGAAGGTGGCAAATGATTTCGACTAGTTTGTGTGTGAGGAGTGTATAAGCTATGACTTGTTAGCATTGATAGATAAGATCTAGAATAGAGAGGATGGAGGCTTCAGAATTGTCACATTCACCTTGACTATTCCATGGAGAAACTTGAATGGATTCCTTGATATTATCCATATTTTTTTTCCAAACCACGTTTAACGTTCTTAAGGTATCTATAAAGATTCTTTGATTGCAATCTTTCCAAATTTCCTAGGCTATCAACCCTTGGAATAATTGTCAAAATCTGTTGATTATTAGATTATGAAACAGTCTAGTGTGCCATTCCTTAAAGTTTTATTTAGGTTCATATTCCCTCTGAGGATTTTCCTAAAGATGGCTTATAGGTAATCCCATAATTCTAACGAAACCAAACAGTCATTCAGAAGATGTTCTAATGTTGGAGTGGAAAATTCAACATTGTGTAGGGCTTTGAAATCCGTATTTTTGTACATAGTCCCAGGTGAGAGTTTTATTATGGATAATGATCCAGGTAAAGAATGATATTTTGTGCCAATGATTTAGTTTCCAAAGTTGTTTTCAAGAGTTCTCTTCCACATGTCCCAAGATCATGAGTATGTTGTGAGACTGTTTCATGTTGTGTTCCCATTTATGATTTTATCCACATATGAGGATATTATTTCCATTTTGAGATCTAGCTTCCGAAATAGTTTCCAAGATTTCTCCTCCACTGAAGTGCCTGAGTTCATGAGTGTGCTGCAGGCCTATTTGATGTTGTATTCTCCTTAGTGCTTCTATCCCCATATAAGGATATCATTTTCATTTTGAGTTTTGATTTTTCTTTATTCCAACTCTTGACACAAAGCTTCATGATTTTTGGAGGTGATGGTAGAATTCTCTCCTAGGTCATTGTTCCATATCCTTCATTAAGTTTTCTCCATTGTGTTGTTCCAATAGTATTTAACCAAAATTTTGAAGATCTATTGTTTCATTTATGTCTTTAGAGTTATTTAAAGAGAATTGTTGTTTCCAAGAGTCCCCCCAAAATAGCACTAGGTTTCCACTACAGATTTCCCAGAACCTACATTTTTGTATTAAATTCTTGTTACTCCAAGCATGATTCCATAGGTGTGACGCTTTGATTTATTCCTACATCTTGATGATTTGATTTCTATTGATATTAGTAATGTATTTACTTTTCCATATCCTTCTCTAGAGAACATTTGGGTTTTTAAACCACCTACGCCAGGTCTGAGATGTGATAGCTTGAAGTGAATACTCAAATAGGATGGTTCTACTAGTGATATTGACAACTTTGAAAGTCCAACAAGATAGTTTTTTTTGTATTTTGAAGAGTATATTTCCCCAAACATTGACGTAGATAGGGTCTTGCACTAAAGAGATGCCTAAATATTTGGTTAGAATGGAGCTCCGTTAGAAACCAAGGAATATGGAAATGTGGGATTGGATGGGAATATGGGTGTTGAAGAAAAAGATTTGAGATTTGAGCATGTTTATGTCAGCTTCCAAAACATTGGTGAAGTAAGTAAGAATGGATTAATGATTTAAGGCTTCCTTGATGGTTGTTTGGCCCATGAGAAGGGTATCATCAGTTAGTTGCTAGTGGGAAGAAGGTTATTATTTTATTAAATTAAATAAGCCATATAGGGATCTAGTGCGGATGACACGTTTTATGTATCTTCCCAAGTCTTCGGCTATGATTATGAATAAATAGTGTGAAATGAGATCTCCTTGACGCATGCCTCTGGATGGGAAAAAGGTGCTTGAGAGAGATCCATTGAAAGCGATGGAGTGGAAGGTTTTGGAGATGAGGCTTGATATTGAGGAGACCTAGGCGTCTTGGAAACTAAAGGTTGTTAGCATGTGCAACATAAATTTCCATCATAGCCTGTCAAATACCTTTGACATGCCCAACTTGATAATCATGCATGAAGATTTTTTGTAGAGGAGCAAATGGATTTGTTCTCAGACGATGATGATACTATCTAGGATTTGTCTGCATCCAACTTAGCCTAATTTCTCATTGGACATTATGAGGGGCAAGAGAGTTTTGAGCCAAATTTTTATGACTTTAGAGATAATTTTGTAAATGAAATCGTAAAAGGAGATAGGCTTAAAGTCTACAGGGGATTATGATTAGGAATTCTTAGGGATGAGGGTTAAGAAATTGCCATTAACAGTAGAGGGGATGCATAGGTTTTTTCTTGAATATTATATGGGCTGAGTGACCTCATTTCCCACAATCTTCTAGCACTCTTAAAAAAATCTATTGTGAAACCATTAGATCTTGGGGCTTTCTTCTTGGGCATGCTCATAAATGTTTCTTCCACTTATGCTATTTCAATTTCCCTCATCAACATTGAATTTTCATCTTAATTGATTATTTTGGGAACGCAGGTTATAATATTTTTGATGGTTGGATCTATGTCCTGAATGGGTTCTGCAACGAGAATTTTCTCCTACTACAACCTTTCATTCCTTCAAATTTTTAGATTGATGTATTTTATGGAAATTTATTCTATTTTTGCTTGGTCCATGATGTCTTGTTGAACTCTTGATATTTTAGATGTAAGTTCTTCTTTATGCTCATGGACGTTTCCAAATATGAAATCATTTGATCACTTGGTTTGTTGTTTGAGTTCTTTTATCATTTGATGGAACCTATACATAGAATTTCCCTTTATTGAGGTAGAATCATACCACCATTCATAGATGCTATTTTAGAAATTAGGAATCAATCTGGGAAGGAGGAAACTTGAGATGATATGTCTCTTCCTTTTTTTCTAAGTATACATGATATTGTTGGTTTCTATGTCAATAAGATTTGATTCAAAACGTGTCGACATATATTTTCTGCATGTGATTTACGCCGAAATATTTCTTATAAAAGATTTGATTGCTAGTGAATATTTTATAAGTGTAGGTAGGTGTCCTCTAGTTTTCGAGTGCTTTCTTCCTTTTCTTGAATGGATTTAATTAAGTTGAAATATTCCCCAATGATCCTAGGTATTGTAGGTTGTCTAAGATGAGTATTTTTGTCTCTCAGAGAGGTAGGGCCATAGACATTGGTAATGAAGCATGGTTGTCAGATCCAGTGGGTTGAAATTAGGTAATGAGGGAGTGTTGGTTGACAAGGAGTTGTCCAGAGTTATCGTTTATGGGTTCCAAAGGATCTCAATTCCTTAAGAGGCACATAAGGCATCATTGGCTATAGCATTCAAATTTATTCAAATGGTAAGGGAAAGGGTTTGGAGAGTGGAGGTAGATCATTTGGTTTGTTGTAATAGTAGGATATCATGGTTTTCATATTTAATTTTTTGTTTGAAGAGTATTTTTATTTCTCTTATGTTAAGACCCCATATATTCCATCAAGTAATCTTCATTAATAAGGAATATGGGGGAGGGTTGGTCTCTATCATGTGTTTGAATCGGCCAAATTTTAATGGGTATCCTTCCATCTCCTTGATTGATTGTTGGGATTTTATACCTTGTTTTTTACTTTCTATCCCATTTTTAGAGTGACCCTTATTTATATTTCCTTTAATTCTTAAAGAAGAAGAATGTGTAGACTTAGAATTGTTACTTGAGTGTTTTTTTCCTATATTCTTCTACTGGTTGAAGTAAAATTTCAAATTCAACTAGACTTGTTCCTTAGGGATGTTGATGGGTTCTATGGTCTTCTATTCTTTGGTGATTTGGAGGATATATACATCTGTTAAGTCAACATATTGTAGATATTCATGCTATGATTCATCCTTCTCATCTTCAAACATATTTGTATCATCCTCTATATTTTCCTTTGTGTGAAAAATGTGAGCACTCTCAGATAATTCTTCTCCTTTGACCAATCCCTAGTAAGTTTTGTGCTATTTTGTGTTCCCAAGGTTTTTTTCTTCTTCTTTTAACTCTTCTTTTACTATATTCAAAGCCGAGAATCTATTTGTAGGTGTTTCTTTGGAAGAAAAGGGGTTGAAAAGTCCTTTCTTTGTGGATTTTTCCCTTTTTAATACTTTTATGTAGCCGTACTTTGTTACTTGATGACTACCTTGTGCATATTTCTTTACTTTATTTTTGGGGAATTCCTTAAATAGATTCCCATATTCATTGCATTTCTTGTAGGGGAAGGAGATACATATTCATAGTCTATGTGATATTACCAAATTTTATCACAGGAATTGATGTTTATCTTAGCTAGAAGGGTTTTGTTGAAGTACAAGTAGATGAAAAGGTGGGACTAAGAGGTGTAGTGGCCATGATTTGTGACTTCCAATAGCATCACAAAGGAATGTATTTCCTTTCCCAAGAATTATAGGTTGTTTGATTCCCAAAATTCTTGGGGAACTGAATAGAGGTGAATCCATACAGGAGCAAAACTAAATTTTTCCTTATTTGGGTCAAAGCATTCTACATGTGATGTCATGTACAATCGTACTAAGTTGAAAAAATTGACCTCCCTAAAAAAGTTCCTATGAGTATTCAACATTGTTGAAAATTACTATGGAGAATCCCTTTCGGCAGAGCTTTAGTTCCATGTCACCTTTGATCTACTAACTTTTTCTCATCCAGGTGATGAGGGTTTTCTTTGTTGGCCAATAACCCATAAACTTGCAGAGAAATGCTTGGTCTACAATGTGCTGAATTATTTCCTCTATTTTATCATATATTATCTCATAGGTTTGTGCTTATTTGGTTTGTGAGAGAAGAATAATCGAGCGAGAATCAGTTGATCTCTTTGAAATGTTAGGTTTCTTGGCACAAGTGTTTTTGGATTTGGTACCATCTAAGCTTAGTTGCTAACTATTTTTGTGTGAGGTAGTTGGGAACTTCTGAGAATTGTGGTGGAGGCTCTTATTGGCTAGTACTGCATTGCAAAAGTAGGTGCTTCCTCCTTCCCCCATGCCATGATCCTTCAAGAAAAGGGGAAGTTAAACCCTAATGTAGGTTTCTTATTACATTCCTCTCATTATTCATGTTTGAGATCGCTAATACTAAAGTGTATGTATTTAATAAATAAAAAAATCATCCTTTGAGACGCGCTCTAAGAAAAACTCAAATATAAATATATGAGATAATTTTATTTTATTTTTAGATTAAATTAAGGTTTTAAAATAGCCACCAGATCCAATATCTCGTCCCTTAATGGAGAAGACCCATCCTTTAAATGAGATGGAAAGATAATTAGACATAATTCTTGCTTCTACAATGAGTTGGTGAAAATGTACCCTTGTGTCGGATTAATTGGATATCGACAATGAAACAAAGAATATGGAAGAACCTTTGAAAATGGGAAAATCTCAAGGAAATGATGTGAATTCTCCCCCCCATAGTAGTTCCTTGTAATTCTACATAATGGCTTGATGTCTCCCAAAGAAATGGAAAAAAAGAAAAATCCATGATCAATCATGGGATATGACACTAGGAATGCAGTATATGTAGTTTGTTGTACTGTTCTTATTGCTGATGGATGATATATTGTAATATGATATTTTGAGGCAATACAAATTAACTTACAATTTTTTTTTTTAAGAAAATATATGTTTAGAAAAAAATGAAATTGAAAAACATAAAATTTTATAACTTTCTTTATTAAAAAAATACAAAATTTAAGGTAACATAGAGAAAATGTAATTACTTAAGTAATGATTGACCATGAAAAATTTGTAATGTGGATAGTAACTTGGGCCCAAAAGCAACAATATTCTATGTTTTAGTACAAAGGTATGTTGTAATATGTTATAGAATTAATAACATAATTGTTTTTATATGCTATAGGAGATGTTGTTTTATTGAGATGGTTTAGGGCCTATTTTCTATCCAAAATAATGAGCCAAAAGAAGCCAAATCTAAGAAAGTTCCATATCTATTCTAAGGTATATTTTGAGGCCAAGTTTGGGAGAAAAAGAGTTGAGTAAGGATGTTCCAGAGTATTGTAGTAATCACATCATCTTAGAGGAATGTGAAAATAAGGACATTTGGGAGACCATGCTTAGTATGGTTTCCCATGAATATGGTTTTCAGTTGACAAGGAGGATTTTCCTATCTTTTGTGGTAGAGAAGGGTCCATGCTTCATTAGTTTGATTTTTGATGTAGTTTTCCATTTTGGAGAAACCACATTTGGGTATATATTGGCATGGCTTGGTTTTGCAGACTCAGACCCTATCAATTGACAATTATAGTTTAATTTCACAAGAGAGAAGGAGAACCCATGGGATCAGTTGAGAATTGACTTTTAATTCATTTATTATAGTTGGTTCTATCATTCATGCTAGCCAGAAACCACAAATCTATAACAAAGGCAAGGTCATTGGCATTATTTCAATGTGTTCCAAAATGTACATAAAAAGGCCAACACTTTGATATGCTATTATTCAATCCAAACATGGTTATGTTAAGAATATGTACCTAAACATCATGTGCCACACAAGGTCACCAATGAACTGATGTATTTTTGGCATGTGCTACAATTGGAAATTAGTAACCATTAGTCTCTCCATCAGTTTCACACTATAGCATAGTAAGAACCTTGATTTATTTCTACCCTGTCTTGTTTTTGAGGGAAGAATGTAGGAAGGAGTGTGTCAACACATGCAATGTTACATGTATTTTCATCTTAGTTGACTAGTATGTTCTATGTCATCTGAATGGATTTTATACCCATATGTAATGTCCTAAACAATAGTGATGTATCGAGTGTACAACTTCTTCCAACAAAAATTTGACAGTGAAACAATTAAACAAGGAGTGTGATTTGTTAGCTGGAAGACATGCAAAATGATTGGTTTTGAGTCAACATATACCACATTGACCCATTCGTTGGATGTGATAAATGATCATATCAAATATAAAGTCCATCCTCCGAAGGAATATCTAAAGTGTGCCAAAACTTATAGGATAATTCTTTGTTCATAGTTTATATTTTTGAAGGAGCAAGCTTAGACCGTTTGATGGTATAGATTTTTCTTGCATTCTAGTCAAAATGGCCATGCAAATAGTGTAAAACGTAGCTCTTACAATGGCCTTCAATCTCATATATCAGGCCATATGTGTATCCATGTCCAACACTAATTTGTGTTATAAATAATATTTAGACTTGTAACAACCCACTTTTGAAATGAAAAAGTGTAAAGAACTATGAGGATAGCCACACTTACAAATTTGTGTGGCTTGAAGTTTCAAAGACTTAAGAAATAAGTTTCCTTAAGGAGGTTAAGGTCTACACATGATAATGTGGACAAAGTTAAGTATAACTAGAAATATTTCAGAGATGACAACAATAATGTGACAGTGTATATAACAACATAGTGACAGAAGTTGAGGAAGTGCAATGATAGACAAATAGTGGTATTGATAGTTGTATTACTCACAAGAGTGGTTTGATAACGATCACAATGATTGTGTAGTGCAGTGGTTGTGTAGTGTAATCAATGTGATCTATCTTATTCATTCATATTTCATTCTTAAGGTTTGTTGAGTAGTGTGTGGAGGAGATTGGCGAATTGTTCATGTTGGTGCCTAAGAACATATTCTATCTTCAGGTGGTAGGGTGGTGCAAGGTAGATATTGAGGTCTCCTTTAGGTTGGTGCCTGAGACCACTTGCAAGTGGCAAGGTGGTGTTAGGGCATGTTGGTGCTTGCAGGGTGTTTGTGCACCCTTTCAATTGGATCTGATAAAACCAAGGGGTTGTTTCCTCCTTCTAGTTGGTGTTGGAGAATTTTCAAAGTTGGTGATTCATATTGATGCAATATTCAAAATATATATTAAAATCATTCTGTGGTTTTCTCCCATTTTGGTTTCTATGTAGAAATGTCTTGCGTACTATATGTGATGTTTTGCATTGTTGAATTGAATTTTTCACTATTAATGTTTACATTATATGATTAAATTTTTTAAAATATGCTCGATATTGATTTAGCCCCCCTCTTAGTATTGGTGAATAATCCAACAAATCTATCTTAACTATGGATTTACCAAGGGTTGAGAGGGATCAAATCTCTCAGTATGCAAGCTAATTTTCACCTAAGAGATTTGATTCCTCTTAGTGGTTCTTGCTAAATCCCAAATTAAGATGGATATATCACATCTCTATATTTAAAATATTTTAACTTTTAATTTGATTAAAATCCTAATAATACATATACTTGCGTATATGTAGTTGGAACTTTTTTTGACATGTTTTATAATTTTTATAATTGAATTTTTTAATGTGATATACATAGGATGATTTTTATTTGAAAGAGAGAGAGATAGATCACTTAGAAAAAGAATCTATGGTGAGTTATTAAGCTTTTAAATATTTATTAATTATATTTAATACAATTTTTTTTAAATATAATAGTTATAATATGAATATGAATCATTATTATTCTAAATTTATTTTTAATGTGATATGTAATATTATAATTTTTTGGAAAAAAAAATTGGTTCTTTAATTTTATTAATAAAAGTAAAAGTAAAAAATTGAATTTATCTATATATTATATATATATATATTATATATATATATATATATATATATATATATATTTATATATATATATTCACCATCGCATCTCCTCTATACTAGAATACAATCACCAACATTAATAATAATAATAATGTTGATTCATAATTTTGTGTCAATGATACTAAACCTCGTCACCTTGGTATCAATCCTTTCATTATATTCCAAACATGGTGATATTCATGTATAAATGGAATTTAATACAAATTCCTAGCTATTTACCTTTTCAGACAACCACTATACTTCGTTCACAATAAGTTAAATTTATACATAGCACAGAAAATAGTTCATAAGAAATTGCAACATAATTAAGTGAATGTTGCATAAATACTTATATTTTAAATGTCCAATTGGTTTTATAGTTTTGACATTCCTTCTAGACATATACCATGTTATTCCTTTTCTCTCAATAGTGGGTGGTCCCTGAGTTGCTACATTGACACCATGGGAAAAAAGTGTCCCAAATATGGGTACATGTTATTTACCATCAACCAGAAAACATGACAAACCCCGGTAGCCTCCAACCTAAAAGCTCACATCCCCATTAAATTACAACCAAGTAGTGTCCGCCCTATTCTACACCTATGGTCACTCGAGCTATGCCACCACCTCTAGAGCATCTTACTCAGTCGTATAGGGACATCTGAGAGACTTGTAGCTCCAACAACTCTTGCTACTCTCTAAGGTCACTAGGTACCCTCAAGTACCTCATCTCAAACCCTGATAACTTCCAACCTCCAGGCTCAAATCTCCAATCCACCTACATACAAGTAGTGCACACCCTTATCTGCACCTCCATTCCTTTGGGTTGTGCTACAACCTCTATGGTGCTCAAATCTACCATACAAGGATGTTGTCAACACTAGCGATCGAAGATTTCCTACTTCAATCCTTAGGTGTCAATTCTAACCCACTGGCTAACCCGCTTTACAAGGAAAACATCCTTCTTTTATGTGAATTTATTTGGTTTGACATTTGACACCCCCTAAAGTCAGTTATGGACATTGTTTATATTCTTGTGATATTATTGATTAATTATTAAATCATATCAACATTTCTTGTGAACTCATGGTGTCTTGGTCCCCATAATATTTTTGTTGTGTTCGATCTGTAGAAATTGTGTGGTTATTAATATGCATAAATTAAACATATTTGTTGGGTGTGGAGCTTGATTATCTTTTGTATTCAAAGTTTTCAGATGGATGTATACCCCAGCAAGACTATACACCCCTCCACGCGGTGGGGTGCAGGGGGGACTTGTCCCCCTCGCAGGGGTCCAGGGGGGCTAATCCTCCCCGGCTAGGGGGTCCAGGGGCCAGAGGTCCCTCGGCTGGGGTTTGGGGGTAGCACCCGTAAAGCTAAAAATAGATGTAAAATTGCCTTGTAAAAGTCTAGTAATTTCTAGTCAATCTCGGTCGTTCATTAGGCGGATGATTTGATGGTAGAAGTTATGTTTAATTTAAGGTTTTTTGCTCTAGAAGGCAACCCCTCACTATATATGAGGGGATTGTATTGCGTCTATGTATATCCGTATTGTGAGTGAGGAAGAGAGAGGAGATTGAGAGAGAAGAGGGAGTTATAGAGGATCTGTTGTAGGTTGTATCTCTTTAGTTTGCTGGATAATATAATAAAAGAAGGACTGGCTGTTTCTCCATGGATATAGCCCAAACCGGGTGAACCATGTATATTTGTGTCTCTCTTGTTTTATGCATTTTCTGTGTTTATATTTCAGTAATATTTTATGTGTTCCATTGCTTCGTAATATATAATTTTCTGACAACTGGTATCAAATCTAAAGGTTTATTTGGCTGATAAACTCATAAGAGAGAAGGGTTCCTTCTTCGAGTGGGAGCAATGGCGAAAGATGGTAGGTTTAGGGTCGAAAAATTTAACGACCAAAACTACCAGTTGTGGAAGATGCAGATGGAATATTATCTGTATCAGAGAGGTCTATACCTACCATTAAGTAGAAAGACAAAGAAGCTGAGGAGTATGACAGACACAGAATGGAATATTCTCGATAGAAAGGCACTTGGAACAATAAGGTTGTGCTTAGTGGCATCAACAATGTTTAATATTTCAAAGGAAACGACAACAGAGGGTTTAATGTTTGCATTGGCCAAACCATATGCAAAACCCTCGACCTCAAATAAGGTATTTCTTATGAAGCGTTTATTTAATATGAACATTTCAGAATGTGGATCTGTTGCAGACCATTTAAATGATTTTAATATAGTTACAAGTCAGTTAAGTTTTGTAGGGGTAACTTTTGATGATGAAGTTAGGGGTCTTTCATTTCTGTGCTCATTACCAGAACGTTGGAATGGTTTAGTTATGGCCATTAGTAATTTTGTCTCTGGATCTAGTACTTTAAAGTTTGATGATGTTGTCGGTGCAATCCTTAGTGAGGAAATGCAACGGAAATGCTCTGTTGAGACATCAGGTAAAGCTTTGACTGCAGAGACTAGGGGAAGAAAAATGGAAAGAAGAAAGAGCCCAGGATATCATAGTAAGTCAAGAAAAGGTAGATCCAAGTCCATATTGGGGATAATGTGTTGGAAATGTGGGAAGAAAGGACACCCGAAGAAAGACAACAAGTCTCGGAAGGGAAAAGAAGGAGACGCGCAACAAGAAACTAATAATGAAGCAAATGTAACAGGTGATGTGTGCAAGATGCTTTGATTCTTTCACTAGAAAATATTATTGATGCCTAGATGGTAGATTCAAGGGCCTCATTCCATGCCACACCTGATAAGAAACATTTTCATGATTATGTTCAAGGAGATTTTGGACAACTTTGATTGGGTGATGATAAAACCTATAAAATCATTGGAATGGGTACAGTTTTCATAAAACAGCAGAATGAAAATCAATGGCTATTGAAGGAGGTAAGGCATGTTCTAGATCTGAAGAAAAATCTAATTTCAACAGCGCAGTTAGGAGGTGAAGGTTGTGTAACTACTTTCACAGATAAAACCTGAAAGGTCACTAAAGGATCCCTGGTAATAGCGAAAGGAGAAAAGGTTGCTACATTGTACTTATGCAATGGTATTTCTAATTCTGTTAATGCTTTGACCTCTATAGGAGAAGATACGACATTGTGGCATCATAGGCTCGAGCACATGAGTGAGAAGTGGATGCAAATTCTTCACTCAAGAAATTTGTTGCCAGGTTTGAAGCATGTTGATTTAAAATTATGCAAGAATTATGTTTATGGAAAATAGAAGAGAGTCAGACTCCTTAGAGTTGGGAGAGAAAAGAAGAGCGAAAAATTAGAGCTTGTGCATACTGATGTATGGGGACCTGCTCAAGTATCATCTCCTGGCAGCTCTCGTTATTATGTTAATTTTATTGATGACGCAACCAGAAAAACCTGGATTTATTGTATTTGAAATAAATCTGATGTACTTAATACTTTCAAGAAATGGAAAGCTTTGGTTGAAAGTGAGACAGGAAAAAGGTTGAAGTGTCTCAGATCAGATAATGGAGGAGAATATTGCAACAAAGAGTTTGATAGGTACTGTTATGAGAATGTAATTCATAGAGAGAAGATATTTCTAGGAACACCACAAGAAAATGGCATGTCAGAAAGGATGAACAGGACAATCATGGAGCATGCAAGGTGCATGAGATTGCATGCAGGATTGCCTTTACAATTTTGGGCAAATGCTATAGATATTGTTGCTTATCTAATGAATAGAGGACCTTCAAGTTCCTTGGATGGTGGTATTCCAGAGGAGGCATGGACAAGTAAAAAGGTAAACTACTCTTTTTTAAAGGCTTTTGGTTGTGAAGTGTTTGTCCACATTAACAAAGAAAATGAACAAAGCTTGAGCAAAACAAAGAAATGTACCTTTATTGGATATGGTGTTAATGATTTTGGTTATCGCTTATATGATTATTAAAATCACAAAATCATTAGGAGCAGAGATGTAACAATGAAAAGGTCTTGTATAAGAATCAGTTGTAGGAAAAGAAAGAGGAAAAAGAAAATATACAATACACAGTGCTTGACGATATCACAAGAAAAGTGATGGTGGCTGAAAATCATAATGATCAACAGCCAGAACAAACACCACAACAACAACAAGCACTTCAAACACCTGAAAGTGGTGTTAGAAGATCGACCAGGATAAGTAGACCCCCTGAACGATACTCTCCTTCATTATATTATGCATTGCTAATTGATTCTAGTGAACCAGAATGTTATGAAGAAGTAGTGCAGGTAGAAACCAGGAAGAAGTGGGAGCAAGCCATGAAAGAAGAGATGGACTCCTTAGCACATAACTAGACTTGGGACTTAGTCAGGTTACCTGTAGGTAAAACAAAATTTCAGAATAAATCGGTTTACAAGTTGAAGGAAGAAGATGGAGGTAGAAAACGGTATAAAGCTATACTTGTGGTGAAAGGGTTTGCACAGAAAAGGGTATAGACTTTGATGAGATATTTTCTCCTGTTGTGAAAATGACTTCAATAAGAACTATTCTAAGTCTAGTAGCAGTTGAAGATTTGCATCTTGAGCAGTTAGATGTAAAGATAGCCTTTCTCCATGGGGATTTGGAGGAAGAGATATATATGCAGCAGCCACAAGGATATGAGGTAAATGGGAAGGAGAAACTAGTGTGTAGGTTGAAGAAGAGCTTGTATGGCTAAAAACAGGCTCCAAGGCAGTGGTATCTAAAATTTGACAGGTTTATGTCTGAACAAGGTTATACTAGGTGTCACTCTGATCATTGTGTTTATCTCAAAAGGCAAAATGATGGCAGTTATATTATATTGTTATTGTATGTAGATGACATGCTTGTTGCAAGTTCTAACATGCAGGAAATAAATGTGCTCAACAGGAAATTGGCAAACTCATTTGCAATGAAGGATTTGGGTGCTGCAAAACAAATCCTTGGTACGAGAATAACTAGAGATAGGGAGAATCACAAATTAACATTGTCTCAAAATGATTATATAGAAAATCTGTTGAAAAGGTTTAACATGCAGAATGAAAAACTAGTTAGAATTCCTTTGGCTAGCCATTTAAAATTATGTAAAGAGGCATGTCCCAAGACTCAGGAAGAAATGGCTCATATGTTTAAAGTTCCATATGCATCAGCAGTTGGAAGCTTAATGTATGCAATGGTTAGCACAATGCCTAATATTGCACATGTAGTGGGAGTTGTAAGCAGGTACATGAACGATCTAGGAAATGAACATTGGATGGCGGTGAAGTGAATTCTCAAGTATTTGAGAGGTACTAGAAATCAAGCATTATGCTTTGGTGGTTCAAACATTGCTCTACAGGGATATGTTGATGCAGATATGGCAGGTGATAGAGATAACAAGAGGAGCAATATAGGATATGTATTTACTGTAGGTATAACATCTATCAGTTGGGTTTCAAAAAGCCATAAGTGTTGTTGCACTTTCAACAACAAAAGCAGAGTATGTTGCTGCTACAGAGGCTAGTAAAGAAATGATTTGGTTACAAAGGTTTCTGGATGAATTGGGTAAGAAGTAGGAGTTGGGTAGGTTATATAGTGATAGCTAGAGTGCCATACAGCTTGTGTTGAGGAGGTAAATCCCCTCTGCGGACAGAGGCGATCCCTACTAGCCCATACCAGGTCTAGCAACAATCATCAAATGCTATAGCGCAAGTTCCTAATTGCAAATTAACAGACCAATGATGAAGGCCTACCTGGATCCAATGCTATTGTTTGTAGAAGAGGTTGTGCTCCTGTTCCTTTGCTTCGGCAGATCACAATCCTCACGATCTTGATGAATGGACACCTACACATACAAGAAACGACACAAACACAAGCATAAAATCCAGAATATGCAACTATATATCAGTCAGAAAGGATATAACTCATCATCATCACAAATAACAACAAGAGTGGAACCATAACCAATAGTCGTTCATTAATACTTAATCAAAGAAGAATACAACCAAAGTTCTGACGCTAGATTCTCCTTTGGTGGGTAGTCAGCAGCACATGTCTCGCAAATCCTATCGGGAATAAGGAAAAGCCTCTCTCTTTGGTTCTTGGAAAATAATCTCCTTGCTTGGATTTGGCCTTATGGGAATCAAGAAGGCTCTTTCAGCATGAAACTCTTGGAAACTTGACAATTCTGAATCTCTGGAACTCTGGAACTAGCTTGCAAAGGAAAATGGGCAAGCTTTTATAGATGGAGGAAGGGGAGTCGGGATCATCATCAATAATCATGGGATTGGCCATATCATCAAGAGAGCTTCCATGAGAGGTGGAAAACCACTTCCTCTCTATGGAAATCCATAGCTGAACCTCCCAACTCAAGATAGATAGCAGCCCAGGAATTTGTTAGGACGAAACTTCCGTCGTTTGTTTGTTAAAAAACAACTCTGATTATGGTTGGCGTGGGTGTGACTCTATGAGAGAGCGCCAATTGGTGTGCCCTCTTTGGAGGATTTCCCCCCTTAGCGCAAGGGATGCACTATGGAACTGCGTCAATGGAAAAAGAGCTATTTTTAGGGTTTTTTAGCAGGAGATGTCTTGAGGGAAAATAAAGCTCATGTTCAGGGGAATGCAAAGCAAGTGTTTGTAGGCCATGTCACTTCTCATAGGTCCCAGAATGAGTCCTCCAAGATGTGGGAGAGGGGTAGCAGGGACGATGACAAATTGTTGTGTAACAGATGCCCCCGAAGGCATGAGGCCTGAGAGAGAGAGTGGGGTGAAATTCTTTACGAGAACATGTCCAACCGAAAACACTGCCACTGAAAAACCTATGTGGAGAAGTACAACTGATATCTCGAATACATGATATATGTGGTATGGGCATAGCCATCCATAGTAGAGTACACAATAATCTAGATCCAAGGTATTGGCGTAGCCATCCAGTGAGGATCGATAAATAGACTCAGGCATGGTCACAACCATCCAGTGAATGAGTCATGTAATAATCATAATATTCCACAAAATCGCAGCCTGGATCCCAATAGGCAAAATCTAGGGTCTTGCGCTTCATCTCGACCCGAACAAAGTACAAGTTCAAGCATGCGAATATAGGAGCTAAAGTTGAACATGCAGGAACATCGTCTGATTACCAGCCAATAATGAAAGCTATTAACAGATGTCAGAGGTACCACCAATAATGACAATGGCCCTCAAGGTACTACAGGTACAATCTACGGCGTGCGAATCAGTGAGCCGACATCAAGCACCTGTAGAATCATTCGATCGGAGGCCAATGATGAAAACCTTGCGTCGAATGCGAAGAACCTACCATTGAGGCATGCAGGCTACAAGGCACCAGAAGGGAGTCTCTAGATCAACTTCCCGGATAATGAGCTGAAGTCGACAGGAACTGACCTTGATCAAAGGTTGGCCATAGTGTTTCCCACATCATCGATGCGAGACAGAGGAAGATAATGTTTTTGTGAATTAGGATTATATGAGTTATCAGAGGGAGGTTGATATTTCGTAGAGGTCAACTTCTCTTGAACATATCGGCGGCACGACAGTGGACTTGGCAGTATTTGACATCAATTGACCAGAGGTCATGGTGACAAGGCAAAGAGAAAATGAGAGGTCAAACAGGATCACCCAAACCCACAGAGGCAAGTGAAAAATGAGATGAGATGTCCCCACCCAGACACGCATGCAGACAAGTACCATGTTCAAGAGAGACATACTACCGACAAGACAATGATTCTAGTTCCATTTTCCCCACCACCATTTTTGGTGAGTACCCCAATTATTTTTATTAACAAGCTTGACGAGGATAGCATATGCTTGTAAAATGTCATTTCAATGGAATCCAATGTCATCAAGTTTTAACGAGTCTGACAAAGGAAGAACTCGGTGTCTTTTCATGCTTAGAGAGTTTGAAAAGACAACAGAAAAGTAAACTCTAGGGGTGTCCTTTTTCGTAAAGTTGTGTCTCTCGAGCCCGAAAAAGTATAAAACAATGCTCGAAAGAACCGCCCAATCATTACGACCGAGGATTACTTTTCATAAGTAGTGATTCTGATCTGAAAAAGTAAAAAAGCGATCAAAACCACATCGCTTCGTGACCGTTAACGACAAGAGTCCAACAATCTTTTCATTTTTAAACGGTCGGAAAAGGGTTTAAAGACGACCGCCTCTCATTTCCATTTAACGAGTCGAGAGGACCAACTCGACATTATTTTCATGTTTAGAGGGTCAGAAAAGAGAAAAATATGACTCCAAAGTGACTTTTTCGTGTATTTACCGAGTCTGAAAAAGTATAAAATACAACTCTTTTATCGCCCAAGTTGCACAAACACCTGTCACTGCACAAGAAACCGGCGTAAAATCCATTTTCGACACAAATATTCATAAAAATATCCATAAAATGAATTTTAAAACCTATTTAGGGGTAAAAAAGTTATAAAATGGTGAAAATGGTAAATCAAAAAATTACTTTTCACTTTTTACCTTTGGAGAACGACATTAGGGTTTTTGGAGTGTGATCTTCAATTAGCGATTGCGACAGATCTAGTGACCGTTTGGAGCACCATTAGTGTCAGGTAAGAGGTCTCGTCCTTTGCTCCATTTCTATCCATTTGAAATTTGTTTTAAATTGCTTTTTCATCCCTTATAGGGAGGATTTCAAATTTAAGGGTTGTGCCCATTGGCGCGGGTTTCGGGCACGGACCCGCGCCAATGGGGAAACTTTCCCAAAGGGCACGAGCCCATGGGCGCGACTATTTTAAAAATAGTCACGCCAATGGGTGCGCGGGTTTTTGGGCGAATTTTTAACAAATTTAAACCAATCTTCCTGCAATTTCAAGTTATTCAAGGATCTAATTCATTGTTTTGGGCTTGTGTTTGCAGGGAAATACGCAAAAATGGTGATCGTGTGGAAAGAATGAGAACATGACCAAGTGGACACATTGGCCTTAGCAGATGAGGACTGCATGGAGGCTCTCAGAGCATGTGGGCTCAAGAAGTATTTCCTGTTGTCCTATTTGCGAGCTCAACTAGAGCTTTTACAGTATTTGGTCAACTTGTGGGACGTACAGGAACAGGTGTTACGAATACGGGACCAAGTATTGGAGTTAGATGTATCTAATGTCTACTTCCTTATTGGATTGTCACGATGAGGGCCAATACCTCGACTGACCGGTAGCAGGCCATCTGGAGAGAAGATGGAGGAGGTGAAGGCCCGAGGTTGCCCAGGTGAAAGATACGGGCAGGGCAGCTCAAAGGTGGATATCCCCACCGTCCTGGACTTAACACTTAGAGCATTTTTGTTCACCATCACATGAGTTGTAGGGGCACAGGTGCCCCACGAAGCTACGAAGAACCATCTGATCCTGGGGACAGAGTGCCTTAGTCTGACAATATTCAATTGGGCGTCAACAGTGACGACCAATATGAAGAGGTAGCTGACCAAGGCCAATCAGGGAAAGTTGTTGCAGTTCGGATATGGCTCCATCTTGGTGATGTTCTTCTTGGAACATGTGCCAAGCTTCCAGGGCCAAGGGGCCTTTGTTCTTGACCCAGCACCTCGAGAGCCGAGGATGGCTCGACGGGCGGCACTGATGCCGAGGGGTGGTGGAGGTCAGCAGATGTCTTTTAGACCTGAGTTTTTCGGGTTTCTTCGCCGCCAATTGATTGTGGTGGAGGACTGGCTGTATGCGGGACAGACTTCACTGGAGACCCTGACCTCCCTCTGCCGGAGGGAGAGGAATGGGATGAGGAGATTGGTATGATATCATTTTTTGATTTTGTGTTTTTATGATTTTTTTATTGGTACGTGCTTGTCGTAATGACCTTTATATGCATATGCAGATGTTGGCCTAGAGCGTCTGGTTGGCATGTCTCCCATTGTGAGGAGACACCCAGCTGTAGTAGTAGCAGGAGCGGATCCTCAGGAGGAGGGCGGTGATAGAGGAGAGCTTCTTCAGAACCTCGACGCTATCACTCGAGGGATTCCAAATTACGCTCGGCTAGTGCATGTCCCGCTAGCGTACCAGAGGCACACGGTGGGGGTGCCAACTCGCATCCACCGGCTCTTGAGACGTTTAGTGTGAGCGGTGACGTGCTACCATGAGCACCACCGGGGCTAGATATCTAGGTGTTTTCTTCTTATGCATATTTTTTGAGAGACATGTTGTCTCCGGATGTATTTAGAGAAACATGTATTATTTTTTGATGATGCACGGGGTGCAAACATTTTGGACACACACACATATATATATACATATGTTTTATGGTTTATTGTACTTTATGCTTCTTGTATTATGTTGAATTACATGTTATACAAATGCTTGTCCAACACATAATTAGATAATGCATCGGTTAACGTATTAAGTCGTCTTGGAATATGTTGATAAGTAATTAAATCAAAATTCCTTTCTAACAACTTAACACGCAAATACAACCTTAAGATCCGGTGATCTCTGACGGAATAACGCCAGTTGAGTTGGTGGATGACAAGCTGAGAGTCCAAGTTCACAACCAGTGTTCGAATGCCGGGGTTAATCGCCTTAGCCAATAATTCAATCACAACACTATATTCAGTGACATTGTTCAATGTACAACCTAGACAAACCCCTTGAATGTCTACTAACTCACCATGAGGATTGTAGATCACCCATGCCACAAATGACGAGTTTCGTGTACTGCGGGAGGCACCATCAATTAAACCAATGTAAGGCGATCCAGACATCTATCCAAGAAGCAAAAAGACACAATAAGCGGCACTCGCACCGACACACCAAGATAAAAACATGAAAACATGCACACACAACACACTTGCTAAAAGCACACGTATATACAAAAAAGAGAGAGCACGCATGATACTTGTTCACGTCAAGCCCATTTCGGGACTTACCCTATTGCACTGCTTTGTGACCGGCCTAGATAGTGTAGGCATCGTATTGGCCTGTTTTATAACATTATCAACAGTATTGATGATCTTCCCATGCCCCCAGCTGAGTGAGGGTTACAAACTAGAGGGTCAATGCCCCCTTGTGCAAAAGGGTTGAGGGTCGCAACAGTGTGCAATCAGGGATCAGAACGAGTAGAAACCAAACCAAGAGAAGCAAGGTTCGGAGGGGGGAGCGAAAAGACACCCATGAGGGTGGGATCTTTGAAGAGTCTAGCTCCCAAAATCTCGTAGGGGATGGAGGTATGCTCCACGAAAGGCACATTTCCTTTGGAAGAAGAAGCGAAGAAGGAGAGCTGGTCTACCATGACAATTTTCCCCTGGTGAGGGAAACGAATGACACGGAAGAGGGACGAAGCCACGACACACATGGCATATGTCCAACTCCGGCCTAGAAGGAGGTTATAAGTAAGATTTGCGTGAATGACCTCAACTTCCACTTCAACAGTTTTCCCTTCCAAATTAATCGACAATCATTGAAGGATACCATAGGGATGAGAATCTATCCCATCAAAGGCTTCTAGCATCGTGGGAGACTGGCTCAAAGTCAGAGACCTGATTTCTTTCCAACAAGCAAAAAACATGATGCAAGTTGACGTGCCTTCATCAATAGCCGTACGATGGATTGTTTTCAAATTAATGATGACTTGTATGTGGAAGGAGATCTGATGAGGCAGCCTTGGGACATGGCTCTCGAGATCAAAGGTGATCAAATCCGAATCCGTCCGGTCGATGCCACCGATGGCTGATAGCAGGGACTTCCTCTGAGGGGGGCAGCTCTAGAGAACTTCTAAATTGGACATAGACGATAGAGCCTGTGCTAAGTCCTCAACTATGATACAGTACTGGGCAGCACAAGCATTTGGGTTGTAAGATGATCTCCAGAGTACTCCTTTGGGAGGGGGTCGGATGGGCATCTCAGTACTAGGTCTCTTGATGTGGAGCAGACCAGAACTGGACGGAGGAGCGCTTGAGGGGACCTCAGGTTCCTTCCCGGTGGATGACGGATATTCCTTTATTCGAGTCGTTACATGAACGGGAATGGTTCCAGCAATGAACACTTGGGAACCAAAGGGAGAAGAAGACGAAGATGAATCGGCAACCATTTTAGTTTGTTGAGAGGGGAAAGGTTCTTTCAGAACCATAGGAATCCTAGGAGCGCCTTTCAATAAACAACTAACCTCAGACCGCCTTGGGCAGTCTTTGGTATAGTGGTCCTCATCACAGATAAGACAAGGATACTTTGGTTTATGCTTGGCTCCTTCCTCGGGTGGAGGTTTGGAGGAATCCTGTCTGGATTGCTCAGATTTGTTCTTCACTTTCCCCTTTTCTTTCCTTTCAAGGCTTTGTTCGCCGTGGTGGACTGAACGGTGTTGACCTCGGAAGTAGTCCCAGAATTAGAACCACCCTGAGAATTGTTTTCGTTTGAATCATTCGATTTTTGCTTCCCAGGGTTCGAAGATGATTTCTTTGACGACAGATTTACAGAGCCAATAACCCCATCAACAGATGGCTTTGGTGGAGCTTTGGATGTATCGTGTCTCAGGGCATTAGGAAAATACTCATATAAAGTACCTGACTTAGAATAAACTAAGTCAAGGTACTGAGCACGTGCGATAGCTTGCTCTTCAGTCACACAAGCTCCCATAGACATGTCCCGTGCGATCTTAGGGACAAAGGAAGTCGTAAACCAATCGGTGAGGAGTTGATCAGGAATCCAGAACTTGATCAACAGACGATGCCGTCTCCATTCATGTATATGATCATAGATGTGCGTGGCCATGTCTTGTTTGAGAGACGGAAGGAGATGCGTTCCCGTCTCATATCGAATGGATAACTGAAAATGAGTGAGGAATGCCATTACCAATGAATTGAAATCTTGAAAAGACGCATGGGTCAATTCAATGTAACATTTAGCAGCCGAGCCCATGAGAGTCCTTTGGAACTGGCGGAGATGGATTGAATCGTCAAGCCATGAATTCGACGAGCACGAAAGATTATAAGTCATTACATGGGCTTGAAGGTCCTCTCCAGCTTTGCCGTCAAATTTGGGACAATCACTGAGTATCTTGGCTGGAACCGACAGCCAGTGTGGATTATGCAAGATAGGATCATTGGTTAATTTAGATACATCTGGCAGTTCCAACATTACTAAGAATGGTAGCTGAGGATTGAAGGACATATGCGGTTGTGGATATGAGGTAGGGCCAGAGTTCCACCCAGTTGCTGGTTGGCCCCACTGACTCTGTCCAGACGGACCAGGCCCAGAAGGACCCTGTCCATAGGGACTTTGTCCATAAGGGTGATATCCATAACTGGATGGTTGATTCTGGATCTGCCCCCCAGCCCCATTGGTTACCATACTGACCTGCAGGAGCAACATTTGGTTGCTAATAATTTTGATAAGGAGCGACCTACGGCTGTTGATAATTTTGATACAGGGCAAACTGAGCTTGCCCCTGTGGTTACTGGTATCCATACGGTTGCTGGGCTCCATATTGAGCTTGGGGACCAGGCTGTGTTTGGTAAGAAGGTTGGGATTGAAGCCCACCTTGCGGCTGCAGACCAGTTTGAGTCTGGGGCTAACAACCGGGTTGAGCTTGAGAAGCAGGGACCATCTGCATGCTCGGTTGAGCAGACCCAGAAGGATGTCCTTGGGAAGATTGAGGTTGGGCCATCTGGCCGGAAGGTTGCCCTGGTTGAGTTTGGGATGGACCTACTTTCCCAAAAGGTTGAGCTTGCTAGGTGTTAGGTTGTCCTTGTACAACCGAGGGTTGTCCTTGGGGACCAGATCGCTGACTAGGCTGAGCAATGGGTTGGCCTTACTGCATGTAAGGTTGACCACCCTGCCCAGAAGGGTGCCCTTGCTGGATTCCAGGTTGTCCTTGTTGTGTGTAAGGTTGTCCTGAATTCCCGTAGGGTTGACCTGAAGGGTATCCCTGCTGGACTCTAGGTTGTCCTTGTTGAGCATAAGGTTGTCCCGGGTTTCCAGAGGGTTGCCCAAGATAGGTAAAAGACAGACCACCATAGGCTGAAGGTTGTCCCTGGGAGGGTTGTCCTTGCGAGCCTCCAGGTTCCCCTGGATAGGTTTGGCCATAATACTGCTGCCCATAATTAGGCTGCGTGTAGGATGGCTGACTTTGATACGATGGTCCTTGGTGCGGCTGCCCTTGATCCGGATGGATTTGGCCACCACCACAACCAGTGGTACCCCAAGAAACATTCAACAGAACTGAAACCTCAACAACAGGCTCAGCTGGCAAGGAAGTATACAAATGATGACCTATAGGGTCATAATAAGGGCCTTGCATGCCTGGATTATGGACAGTATGCAAATATTGAGAATATGCCCCCTGCTGGAATGACACCAGAAGAAGGTGGGGAACTAACAAATCTAGCTGTATGTGCCGATTTACCACTATGTACTAGACCGCGGGATGGGCTGGCAACAGTAGTTATGACCAAAGATGTCGTAACGGCACTAGCAACCGGAGTCGAAGATGCGACACAAATGGTCGGATTGGTCGGAACTGATGTGACAACGGTATTGTGAACTTGTGAAACAAAAGATCCCGTAGTGGGAATAATGCTATGATCCCACATGGTACCTGAAGAGGAGTTCCTAGAGCCCATGGCATCCCTCAGAGCTCTATAGCGTAAAGGCACTGTAACATCGAGATGGGTGATAGTGTAGGACGTGGATATGACCGGGGATGTGGCCAAGATAAGAGTCTCGATACTTGACACAACAGGTGTTTCAGTCGCTACAGGAGATGTGTCCTCCATATCAGAGGAAGCCATCGGGGTCGAAACACCAGTAGGGGTAGAGGGAAAATCCTCTTCGTAAGGTTCCCAAACAGGGTTCCAAAACAGATCGTGAATCTCATCTTCTAGGGCACGAGAGCTCAACGGTTGGACGCTTGGATTAACAGGAAAAGTTTCACCACAAACCGGTGTCTCAGGAGCAGCAGAAGAAGGAGACCCTTGGTCACTAGGGATGGGAGACGGGATCGATGGATCCGCCAGGATGATTGAATTCAAAAAATCCTAGATAAGCTAATGAGGAAAGACCCTGCTCAAAACTAACACAAACAAGATCTAACAAGGTAAGTGTGATCGTGGTCGAATAAATTTTAAGACATTAGGACACAACTTTACCTTTTCATTTTTTAAGAGTCGAGAAAAGGACAAAAAGATGACTCTAGTCACCTTCGAATGTTTAGTGAGCCCGAAGTGGCAAATGCTCAAGTGAGCCTTTTCTTTTAAGGAGTCTGAAAAGGATCAAAAAGTGACTACTCTGGAGAAACTAGGCAAGGGGTTTACCAGACAATCCGTAAAACTGCATATACACCTTAGCAATCATATGAAAACCAAGGACTTTCTGTACGGCAGTCAATCTTCCCAAATGCTGTGTTCAGTGTGTTACGGGCTGTAAGGTGGCAGACACGGCTTCTTATGGATCAAGGATGATAACCTAGTGGAGTCTCCCCATATATACTCGACGGTACGTGGGAGAACAAGTCCGTATTAGACCACAATTGAGTCACAAAAGGAGGAATCACCCAACCTTAAGTGGAAACAAAAGTGACTAGGTTTAACGACGCTGGAGCATGTCTCTAGCCTAGACCTCTAGAATGTAAGCATTATGTTCCAATGCATTTTTAGATTCATTCAATTTATTTTAAATTTCATCTTGTGTTAAGTTTCGGTTTTCAGGTCCTACCGTATGTAATCTCTCAAAATTCCCTAAATGCAATCTATATGCCAAAACATGTCATTTCATTCGATGAATGCTAATTACGAGAGAGTTGAAGAGCTTTCATACAAACGAAACGATCATAAAGAAACAAACAACTTCCCTAATGCAGCTAATGCAAATTAATAAACTTTTCTTTAAGATCACTAAATCACTAATCGAAATGAAAAGTTCTCATTTTCATTAACTAATTCAAAGCAAAATATATTTTCCTTTTCTATGATGGAAAAATTCACTAAACAACTTTGAGAAATAACACAAGCAAATTCTATCCAATACAAGCACGTTCAGTTCCTCAAATCATAAATCAAACATCCAAAGAACCAAAAAGATCCCAAAGACAACAGTGAGCCGTGTGATCTAGGCTCAAAGTGAGACAAAGCGGAATTCAAGTGAAGACAAAGCAAATCACCCAAATAACGCAACAAAATGATTCACAACTACCAAACAAGTGCAAGGGAGCAAACAAAAGAGTCGACTGGACCACAAAAAGATCAAAACACTTGAGGAAGGCTCGATTCACAAGGCCACTAGATGCCCTAGGGCTAGAAATGTGAAATCGATAGAAAAAAGCAAACACCCAAAGGGCAACGATCAAAGCCAGTCAAATCACACTCCAACACACTCAAGTAGTCTGAAACGAGTACTTAGGACAAAACCCAAGCTCAAAAAGTTCACAACCAAGCAAACTTAAAAAATTTCACAGGCCTGGCGCGACTGTCAGGCTGCAACAAGCACCTTTCAGGAATTAACGCGGCTTGTAAATGTGCAACTTGCACCAACTGGCGCGACTGTCACACTATAAACTAGTGCCAGCCAACTTTTCTATGGAAAAATAAAAACAAAAGAGCCAAGGTCGAACCAGCAATACCTAAGTACACCAAGAGGCAAGAAGCAACACAGGCATTCAACCGAGAAAGCTAATCAAGTAGGAGAAACAAAGGAAATAACCAAGAAACAAGGCAAGTTCCAAGCCGTTCAGTTTGTAAACCAAACCGGAGATGGACTGAAGTAGCGTTGATCTACTTCACTAATGCAAAGCAATAGCGTTTCGAAGGCTATCTGGCCAGACTTCAGGCTCCATCTAAAGTTTACAAATCAAACAACAAGACAAGACAAACAAACAAGGAAAAAGACAACTCCCTAGTGGAGTTGCCAAACTGTTGTACATGTAAATCCCCTCTTTGGACAGAGGTGATCCCACTAGCCTAAATGGGGTCTAGCAACAATCAAACAATGCTAACACGCAGGTTCCTAATTGCAAAGTAAAGACCGATGATGAGGGCCTACCTCGAATCCAACGCTAGTATTCGTAGAAGAGTCGCTGCTCCCGTTCTTTCGCTTCAGCTGGTCACAATCCTCATGATCCTCGTGAACAGACACCTGCACATGCAAACAACAACACAAATACAAGCATAAAGTCCAAGGAATGCAACTATGTATCAGTCAGAAAGGATACAACTCAAACATCATTATAAAGACAATATGAGTGGAACCATAATGATAGTCATCTATTATTATTGATAAACAAAAGAGAATACAACCAAGTTCTGACGTCAAATCATCCTTTGGCTGGGTGATCAGCAACACATGCCTTGCAAAGCTTGTAGGGATAGGGAAACAAGCCTCTTCTCTCCTTGGTTACTTGGACAAATATCTCCCTCATTAAAATATGTAGCCTTATGGGATGAACAAGGCCTCTTGTAGCATGAGCTTAGCAATTCTCAGACTTTGGGACATAGAATTTGGAGCTTGGAGAGTAAGAATTACTAACTAGCTTGCAAAGGCAAAAGGACAGCTTATATAGAGAGAGGAGAAGGAGATAAGATCATCCACAAGATTCATGGATGCCCTATCATTAGAAGCTTCATGAGAGGCGGAGAACTCTTCCTTCCATGGAGATTCGAAGCCCAACTAAACTAACTCAAACTGGAATCAGTTCATGAATAGGTTAGGAAGAACCTTCGCAAGTTGGTTTGTTAAAAACTTTACCCAACTGGGTTGGTGCTAGTACAACTTTGATATAGAGCGCCAGCTGGCACGTCCTCTTTGGAGGATTTCCCCCATTGGCGTGAGTGATACACTGTGGAACAAATCCAATGGAAAAAGGGCTATATTTATGGGTATTTTGCAGAAGGTGTCTTCAGGGCATATGAAGTACATACTCAAGGGGATACAATGCAGGTGTTTTTCAGGTTATGTCACTTCTTATAGGTCCCGGAATAGGTCCTCCAATGTGTGGGAGAAGGGGTAACACAGATGGTGACAAAATATTGTGTAACACTAGCCTAGCCTAGCCTAGCCTACCCAACATTGTCCTTACTTATCCGAGCCTACCTATCCTACCCTAGCCTAGCCTAGCCTACCCCAACCTAGCCTACGTAGCCCATCCTTTCTTACCCTAGCCTAACCTACCCTACCCTAGCCTAATCTAGCTTACCCTACCCTACCCTACCCTACCCTGTCGTAGCCTAGCCTACCTAGCCTAACCTACCTAGCCTATCCTAGTATAGCCTACCCTACCCTAGCCTAGGCAAGCCCACATACCCTAGCCTATCCCACACTACCTTACCCTACCCTTGCATAACCTAGCCTATGCTACCTAATCCTACCTTACCTAGCCTACCTTAACATAACCTCAACTAGCCTAGCCTATCCTACCTAGCCTAGCCTAGCCTACTTAACCTAGCTTACCCTAACCTAGCCTATCCTACCTAGCCTAGCCTAGCCTACCTACCCTAGCTGACCCTAGCCTAGCTTACCCTAACATACCCTAGCCTAGGCTTTTCAATCCTAGTCTAGCCTACGCTACACTAGCCTAATGATCCAGATTTAAACAAGAACAGAACAAATTATAGAGATAACCATAAACACAAAGATGCAACGGAAATAATACTTCATTTCATTAATGTAAAATACTGAAATATGCTTACAAGCACAAATGGAGATAAACCAGCTAGGGTGTTGGTAGTTTATGTCTGAGAAGAGATGTGGCGGCTACATGCCTCTGAACTGTATTCCAATGAGGCTCGAAGGCCTATTTATTGTTGGGAAACAATGGAAAACCCTAAGCATCCAAAAACCTAACCCTAGAAGATGAAACGCCAAACTATGGCCCCCATTTGGGTAAATTGGTACATCAACTTCTTGGGGTCGTAACTTTAGCATACGATCTTTGTTTGACATGCACAATATCTCGTTAGAAAGATCTATCTGAGAACTACAACTTTCAGAAGAGAAGGATCAGTCTATGGACCCATGTTGCTCCCAGTTCTCCTAAAAAGTGTCATTTACGGCCTCAAAACAGCTCTAGAAGTTCAGGACCCGAAAAACTGCTAAAAATAGTAAACTATGCTACAATTAAGGAAATTGAAAAGCTTAAAGAAGCAATGGTGGGGGTCCAAGTGGACTTGGCGGGTGGCCACCTATATCCACCTGGATCACCTAGCCTAGCCTTTCCTAGGCTACCCTAGGGTAGCGTAGCCTACCGTATCCTAGCCTAGCCTACACTACCCTACCCTGCCCTACCCTACCCTAACTTGAACTAGCTTATCCTAAACTAGTGTAGCCTAACCTTAACTATCTTATCCTAAACTACCCTAGCCTAACCTATCCTAAACTAGATTATCCAATCTAGCCTAACACATGCCTAATATAGCCTAAGCTAGTCAACCCTAACCTAACATAGCCTGGCTTAGCCTAGATTAGCCTACCCTATCCTATCTTAGCCCAGCCTAGCTTGACATACACTAGTCTACCCTAAAAGCATATATAAAAAAAATTGTTCAATTAAATAATTAAATAATAAATTTATAAAAATAAATATATATTTTTAAAAAGATAAAATTACTAATATAAAATTTATATATTTTATTATTAAAAAATATAAAATCTAAGAAGAATCATATAAAATTTATGAATGTTTAAGAAATTACAAAAATCAATTCACTTTAATGAATGCACAAAAAAAAGGTGTTTTTTTATTAAAAACAAATGAATATAAAAAAATTAATAACTTTCAATAACAATTATGCAAAAAAAAATTCCTATTTCCTATTTTAGTAAATAAAACTATATAAAAAATAAATCAATACTTAGACCTGAATATAATAAATATGAATAATTGAAATATAAACTTTATAGGGTATTCAAAATACAATCATTCATGAAAATACAATCATTCATGACTAACAAATTTTCGCTCACCTAAAGTTACTAAAAAAGACAAACGGTTAACTAAATTGAAACATTGTGTATATATATATATATATATGACTGTCCAATTGAAGCAAAAAAAACCAGTTGCAACAACAACAAAAAGGAAATTCTATAAGCACACACACATAGCATGAGGCCTAATAGCCTAATGTAGCCTAGCCTAATCTAGCCTAGCTTGGCTTAGCCTATTCTAGACCTAGCCTAGCCTAGCCTAGCCTAATCTAGCCTAATCTAGAATTATCTAGCCTGGCCTAATCTAGGCTAATCTAGTATTAGCTAGCCTAGCCTAATCTAGTTTAATCTAGCCTAGGGTAGCCTAATCTTCCCTATTCTAGTCTAATATAGTCTAATCTAGCCTAATCTAGCCTAATATAACCTAGCCTAGCCTAGCCTAATCTAGGCTAGCGTAATATAGCCTACCCTAGCCTAGTTTAGCCTAACATAGCTTGATCTAGCCTAATCTAATCTAACCTAATCCAGCATAGCCTAATCTAGCCTAGCCTAATATAGCCTAGCCTAGCCTAATCTAGGCTAATCTAGCCTAATCTAGCGTAGCCTAATCTAGCCTAGCCTAATCTAGCCTAGCCTAATATTTCCAAATATAGCTTAGCCTAATCTAGCCTAATCTAATCTTGGCTATCCTAGCCTATCCTACCTAACCTACCCTACCCTACCTACCCTACCCTACCTGCCCTAGCCTAGCCTAGCCTAGCCCTCCCTACCCTAGTCTAGCATACTCTACCTTAGCCTACCCTACCCTAGCCTACCCTAGACTACCCTAGCCTACCCTAGCCCTGCCTAGCCTAAACTAACTTTGACTAGCCTAGCCTAACCTATTAACGGTGTTGGACTCGCTGACATGTTAGGGGATCTACCCAGTAAGAAGCTTGAACTAGATCTTAGACCATTTGGTGTAGGAGTCCCAAGAGTGGGTCGTATGGTATCGCCTTCACCATGGTTGTACACAGATGTAAGTAAGATGTCCTTGTTAGTAGCAAGGGTGCGACATGTGTAGCAAGCCAAGGAAGGTGCATGAATGGTTCTAACACATGAAACCCAGAATGAGTGTGCCCTTTGGAAACCTATGTAAACAAGAAACTTGGAAGGGAACACACGAGCAAAGATGCATCATGAACTGGAAGACAAGCAAACCAACAATCCAAAGTGACGGTTAAAAAAACAACGCATCTCAGTAAGATTCATACATACATATACAGAAAGATTCTTTACATACATGCATAAGAAAACAGATGCAAATCATTCGGGTAACCAAGTTAACTGAAATTTAATAACAACACATGCATGAAATGTGCTAGCTCTGTTATATTAAGAAGTGAAAGTTTCAATTGTACAATACAACCATGACCAACCACTACTCTCGATAATGGAATGTGACAGTCACTACCTCCTGCTCCTCCAAAGAGATATACTAGATCTGCACTGTGGAGATGTCAAGGCTCGTTAAAATACTCTTCAAGCTTTCTCTAGGATACTCCTATCAGAAGCTTGGCTGCCCAAAAGCCCTTGCAATGAGTTATGAGGTTCTATAAATAGAAAAGGGTGGTGTGACCCTTGACATTCCTGTCTCTGACTCTTCACCTACCATCATGACTCTTCACCTACTACATGATTGTTACATTCAACTATCGACTCTTGCACTTTTTCTTTACAAGATGTTACATACAATCTGCACATGTACCCATCTAAGAAAAAATAAGCTTGAGCAAGCCATGCAAGCTATCACTAAGAAACAGAAAATTGTGGGAAGACCAAGTCAGTGACATCCTCATGATGATCGATGATGGCAAATTGATGCCAAGCTTGGTCATCTCGGATGGTGTCCCTGCGGTCAATGGCGACATCCTGCTGAAAGTGAAATCTTGCCTCTATTGCATATGGGTACACTGATATGGCTCCTTTGTCCAACTCGTCTAATGACATGTGCATCATCTTCTTGAGTGCAGTAGGACAAGAAACATATTGATGCATAGTGTATGTGCTGATCTCCAAGTGTGTGATGGTGATTATGTGCATCAACTTGTCAACTTACATGTTCAGCTCCAGTTGGACTTGGTTGTTATCTTCACCTTGGTGAGTTTGCCAATGGGTGGGATTGCGTGTGTGTGGACAATGAAATCCATGCTCCTAAACACCCTTGCATGTGATTGATGACATTTCTCACCCTATATGCTTCATGCTAGCTATTGGGTTGGGTCTATAACGTTTATGGGCATAGTTTCATCAGTTTGTGCATGTTGTGCCTCCTATTGTACCTATTCCTACTGCAACTCCTTCTCTCATCTATGAAGCTACTATTTTTCTTGAGTTCTCGGTTCAACATGTGCAACTCCTCCTGTATTTCTCTCTCTGCCTTCACGCGATCCTCTTGTCATGTTGTCACCTCATAGCCTCAATCTCCAAATCAACTTTCATCACAAATGGATCTGCTTCAACATGCAACTTTGCTCTGCCTCTATGCTGTCAACAACCTTCCTCTTGCATTTGTTGCACACAAGTGTGCTACCGTCTGCTACTACTGATGATGTTTCTCGCTATGATGCCACTTCCATTTCCCCTATATATCTTTGTACATGAACAACTTGATGTCTTCATACATATGCAAGTTCATAGACAATTGATCGACGACATCCTAAGTTGCACTGTCAACGGTGTCTTTGACTCTACTCTCCTAGAAGCCATTGTACTTGTGCTGATAAGAAGTAGATGAACAATTGTGACGCTTGGAGACATAGTAACAATCATGGAAATTAGTTTGTCAGTTGAAAACCAAAACAAATTGAAGGACTCACATGCAACATACATGTGTGACTGTCTATGAAGATTGTGCAATTTTCACCAGGAGGCTAGGAGGCTAACTGCCAAAACTATGCAAGGCATAGTTCAGGCTTTCAGGAGGTTGACTGGCTATTGGAACTATGCAATGCACAATCCAGGCTAGCCTTCTTAGGACCGAAACTGTACCATGTGCAATTTCAGTCAACAGTGACATACAAAGCAGTAAAACGCATTGCTTAGTTTCTAGGGCAACAAGGCACTACCTCCTAGAATTGCACAATGAAACCCTGGAGGTCAGTGTTGGGCAAGACTTGCACAAATTTTGGAGGGAAGGTAGATCCTTCACTTCCAGAAATGTGCAATGCTAGCCAAGCAAGGCAAGGTCCAGGCTAAGGCAACCCAGACCCACCAACGAGCAATTGAAAACATGAGAAGTCTGAATGCATGGTGAAACTAAGTGTAAACAAGAGTGAATAATGATGCATGCAAACAGTAAGTGGAGGAATTAGAAAATGGGAAAGCATGCATGTTTGTGAAGTGGGTCACCACAACGGGTATCGTTGGTGCAAAACAGTGTCATACATGTGACAACAGTGAGATGCAAACATAAACTAAAACAATGCTTCTACAGGCTAACATACATTAAAATGACAACAAGCACTCAATGAAATAAAGCATACATCATTTACACAAAGAGAAACACAGAAAGTGACAAAAATATTTAAGGTGAAAGTGTCGACGATTCTTGGATGTGATGTGAGATGCTAGAGACACAAGATCGATGTGAGGAATGAGCTCTACAGTGTGTGGTTCATAAGTTTTGATAAGATCGAGGTTATGACGTGCATGCCAAAAATCTAGGAAAAAGTGACACTTGGCGAGAGGTTTCTAAAATGATCTTCGCATGTAACCTCTAACTGCTAAATTAGAACCCTAAAATATAGGGATGCCTTTTGCATGTTGCCTTTGGCTATTTAAGGAAAAGAAACCTATGCATCCAAATCAGTTTTTCTTGGTCCCAGAGGGAACCAATTTTTCTCGGTTCTTGGGCTGAGCAGATTTTGTAGGTTTGAATTCCATACAGAAATTACCTGCATACAAATTCTAAAACACAAGAAATAAACAATGCGAGAGCATAACACATAAAACACATATACATAGAGATTTTCCCCTGGATCCCAAAACCAGGACTACTAGCTTGATTTTTCATTATGTTTCCTTCAATTTTATAATACATATTTATACATGCTAAAGCATCCAATACCATGGACCGAAAACCATCGCATCCAATACCATGGAACAGAAACCATCGCATCCAAAAAACATGTGCGAAAATCATGCACAAAACCATAGGTGGGTCCACCTATGGTTTTCGTTCCATAAAGTGGGGTTACGGGACGGGTACACCTCAAACCCCTGTGACCCCCCCCCCCCCCCCGGCTACACAATCGGTGCAACGGAGGGGTGCTCTACCCCCCCCTCTAACCCTCTGGTTAACTGCGTGGGCTAGTCGTGGAAAGAATATAACACAACCCAACATTCTCCCACTTGTTTTTTTCTTTCCATAGGGGACCACAAGAGAGCTTATTCATCTTTCCAGCCCTAAAATGCCCATTGTTTCTCTACACCAAGAGAACTTCTCAGAGCTCATAGATTTTGTCAATGCATCTACAGTGTTCTTCAAAGTATCCACCTTTACTAGAAACACCTTTTTTCTTCTATCATATCCCTCACAAAGTGATACTGAACATCAATATGCTTTGTCTTTGAATGATATGCAGGGTTCTTTCCCAAGAAAATTTCACTTTGGCTATCACAGTCTATCCTTATGGCTCCTTGTACTAACCCCATAATTGAACACAATCTCTGCAACCAAACTACTTCCTTGCTTGCATGAGTGGCTGCCATGTATTCTACCTTTGTAGTTGATAGTGCCACTATAGATTGTTTTTTACTCATCCAATTGACTGCACCTCAAAATAGGGTAAACACATACCCACTTGTATATCTTCTCTGAACCAGATCTCCAGCCCAGTCTACATCAACAAGCCATGGATATCCAACACTCTATCCAATCTTGGTCTTCTTTGGTAGCATAAACCATAATCACAAGTGCCACGCAAATACCTGAAAACCCGCTTCACTGCTGTCCAGTGCTCCTTCCGTGGTTCTGACATAAACCTTCTCAATACTCCCACTTCATGTGCAATGTCTGGTCGAGTACAGACCATTGCATACATCAAGCTACCGATTGCACTTGCATATGGAACATGGGAAATGTCCTCTTCCTCTTCTTATGTCTTGGGACACTATTCAGCAGATAACCTCACACCAGGCAGGAATAGGAACCTTCACCGGCTTACTATCCTGCATATTAAACCTCTGCAGTATTGTTTCGACATACTTCCTTTGGTTTAACCAGAGCTTCCTCTTTGTCCGATCTCTTTTAATTTCCATGCCCAAAATATAATTTTCAGCACCAAGATCTTTCATGTCGAATTTGAAGGAAAAATGGGTATTCAAATCCTGGATAATTTTTTTGTCATTTCCAACCAGCAACATATCATCCACATACAAGACTAGATAAATAACAAGGTCACAAATTAATTTAAAATACATAGAGTGATTTGATTTGCTTCTGGTGAAGCCAAGTCCCTGTATAAATGTATCAAATATCTGATACCACATCCTTGGTGACTATTTTAACCCATACAGAGACTTCTTTAACTTGCATACCAGTTTTTTCCTACCCTTCACCACAAAGCCTTTAGGTTGCTTCATGTAGATCTCCTCTTCCAGATCCCCGTGAAGAAACATTGTCTTCACATCCATCTATTCTACCTCAAAATCAAATGCAGCAGCAACAGATAAAAGTAACCTAATAAAAGTTAGCTTGGCAACAAGAGAAAAAATATCACCAAAATAAATTCCTAATACCTGGGAATAACCTTTTGCTACCAACCGAGATTTGTATTTCTCCACCTTTCCTTCTGCATTTGTCTTCTTCTTGAACACCCATTTGCTGCCAATGGGTTTCCTTCCAGCCGGCAACTCCACCAGATCCCAAGCCTCATTTTTGTGCAAAGATTCCATTTCATCGACCATGGCCTCTTTCCATAGTTTTCCATCCTCTGAATCTACTGCTTCCTTCATAGTTCTAGGATCATCATCAGTAATAGATAAAGATAAATTTGAACAGAAAGCAGATGGACTATACCGTTTTGGCTACCTTCTTTCTCGAACTGGTCTTCCCAGACCTAGAGTTTTTGGCTCTTCATATTCTGATTCCTCCTCTGCTGTAGAGTCTGATTCTTCTTCCTTTAGCTCAAACTCTATCTTCTCAAGTTCCTTTGGTTGGTCTTCATGTTTAATAATATCTTTCACCTCTCTGAACACCACATCTTAGCTGTACACAACCTTCCTTGTTACTGGGTCCCAAAGCTTATAACCCTTTAAACCATCCTTATACCCAATAAAGATGCACTTTTCAGACTTACTATCCAACTTGGTTCATTTCTACTTTGGAACATGTACATATGCATCACATCCAAATACCCTTAGATGTGAAAGAGAGGGTTTCTTACCAGTCCATACCGCTTATGGAGTCTTATCCTCCGATGCTAATGAAGGTGACTTGTTGACCAAGTAACATGCAGTATCCACTGCCTTTGTGCAAAATTCCTATCCTAGCCTGGCACCACTGAGCATGCTTCTTGCCCTTTCCATCAATGTCTTATTCATTCTTTCTGCAAGTCCATTTTGTTGAGGTGTATATGGACTAGTATTTTGCCGTGCTATACCATACTTCTTATAGAATTATTCAAATCCCTTGCTACAAAATTATCCACCATTATCTGTCCTCAGCAACTTTATCTTCTTCTCTATCTGTTTTTCCACCAAAGCCTTAAATTCTTTAAACCTATCAAAGGCTTTAGATTTCTTCTTAAGGAAATATATCCATGTATTCCTTGAGAAATCATCTATAAATGATACATAGTACACAGAATTACCCAGTGATGGAACCTTCGCAGGTCCAAACACATCACTGTGCACAAGCTCTAATATTTGTTTCGCCCTCTTACTACTAGAGGGGAAACTCACCCGATTCTACTTCCCATATACACAATTTTCACATAAATCAAAATCCAGAGATCTATTACTCATACCTTCTACCATAACTTTACCATGAAGAATTCGAAGGCCCTTCTCTCCAATATGTCCAAGCCTTTGATGCCACAACATGGTCTTCTCTCCAGTGACCACTAGATTTTCTGCTCCACTTTTAGGAACCATGGAACCATTGTACCCATCAACAACAATGCTACCTTGCAGCTTGTACAGAGTTCCAATCCAAACTCCCTGCATCAATACCACTGCTCCCCAAACCATCTTGTAGGTATCCTTCTCGGACACTATTTTTACACCTGCATCATCCAACTTGCTTATAGAAATTAGATTTCTGGCCAATGCAGGAATATGCAAAACACCCAGAAGTGTTCTAACCCTTCCACCTTGCAACATCAAATTTAATTTTTCACGACCAATGATTCTAGCCTTCCTATCATCCCCTAAGAAGACATCACAACCATCATGTTTCTCATACTTGCAGAACCACTTTCTATGGGGAGTGAATTGAAAAGATGCACCTGAGTTAATCAACCATGCCTCATGATCTACATGTGTACTTGAAGAAGCCAAGTACACATCCCCACCTTCATCTGAGGTGGTTTTTGCCTCCGTAGAAGGAGCATCATCATATCCATTTCTTTTATCAAGAGCTTTAGATTTACAGTCCCTTTTGTAGTGCCCTTCCTTTCTGCATTTCTAGCACACAATCTTCACAGGCTTTCCTGGAGGTTTAGATCTCCCTCTAGATTTAGATCTCCCACTCAATGACTTATTTTTGTTTCTGTTCTGGGACCGTCCTCGTATAGACAAGGCATCACCATTCTGGCTCTCCATATTTTTCCGTCTCATCTCCTTCATCAGCAAGGATGAGACTATTTCATCAAACTGCAAGGCAATTGCATTGCTACCTATTGCAATAACCAGACTATCCCACGAATCTGGTAGAGAACACAACAAACTGATGCACTTGTTTTCATCTGAAATTTTAATATCAACAAATTCTAACTGACTTACCATAGTATTAAATGCATTCAGATGCTCTGTCACCAAGTCTCCATCTTTCATCCTTAGGTTATATAGCTCTTTTTGCAAGAACAGTTTATTCACCAGAGACTTAGATTGGTACAAAGTCCCTAACTTGGCCAACAAAGCCTTTGCCATAGCTTCCCCTGATACATTCAGCAATACTAAATCTGAGACACAAAATCGTACTGTGCTCTTTGCCTTCCGATCCAATGTCTTCCATTCTTCATCAGAGACTCGCGTTGGTTTAGTACCTAGATCTACCATGATCCATTGATCTTTTCCACCAATATATTATCCATCCTGAGTTTCCACAACTCAAAACTCTGACCATTAAATTTATCGATCTCTATCTCTCCACTGCTCGCCATCTTCTTTCACCACCATAATCGATCTCGCAGATCTCCCACTAAACAGGGTCTACCACAGGCTCGAGCGAAACCCCTCAGCAACAAAGGCGTCCCCTTAAAGCCAAAAACAGCTGTGATACCAAATGTAGGTTTCAACCCCATACAGAAATTACTTCCATATGAATTCTAAAACACAGAAAATAAACAATGCGAGAGCATAACACATAAAACACATATACATAGAGATTTCCCCTGGATCCCAAAACCGGGACTACTAGCTTGATTTTTCATTATGTTCCTTTCAATTTTATAATACATATTTATACATGTCGACGCATCCAATACCATGGACCGAAAACATCGTGTCCAATACCATGGACCGAAAACCATCGCGTTCAAAAAACATGTGTGAAAATCATGCACAAAACCATAGGTAGGTCCGCCCAACCTAACATAGGGTCCAAAACTAAAATTTTCCAGGGCGCTGCCCTAGAACCCATAAAGTGGGGTTACGGGTACACCTCAAACCCCCTGTGACCCCCCCCACACTACACAATTGGTGCAATGAAGGGGGTGCTCCGCCCCTCGCCCACCCCTTTCTAACCCCCCGATTAAGTACGTGGGCTAGTCATGGAAAGAATATAACACAACCCAATAGAGTTGGCTGCCTATCATGCATTGTGAAATTTTTGGGCTGAGCAGGTCACAACCTCCCAGAATTGCGCAATTTATGGGCTGAGGCCTAGTGTCAGGTCAGATTGTATAGTTTTCAGAATGATCAGTGCCTCAATGTTGTGTGTAATTTTGGAGCCCAGTAGATTGCCCAACTGATTTACACAATTGCTGGAGAGAATGTTGGTTCCCTTCTAGAATTGTGCAATATTCGAAGGGAGTGTCTCAGCCAACAAATAATCTAAGTCTGAAATGATAGCCTGTGGGAAGGAGAGAAGAAAGTTGACATGCACAGGCCAGCAGGCCACTAAAACTCAGTTGAAGCCTATGTACTCGACAATGCAAGACATGCTGCTAAGGATGCTTGGCAGGGAGGCTCCAAAATGAAGCTAAGGAGATTTTTTAGAGGTTCGTTGTAGTAGCTACAACACTTGGTGACACATTGGTATATCTCCAGCTCTTTACATAGACCTTGTTTATGAAAAGCAAGTCTAACACCTCTTAAAGTATTGTTCAATTCTTTGATTGTCTCAGCTTCCACACTTGCTTGATTGTAATAAGTAGCATAAAACATGCTCTTAATCAGTCGACACACATTCCAAGCCAAGCCAACACAATTGTTTTGATTGGGATGAGGGGTATATTGGTGCACAAGCCATATGATAGTTAGAGTTTAAGTTTTCATATTTGGTGTTGCTCTGTGGCCAGCAGGCCTGGGCAGTACCCTGGCAGAGTCACGCAGGAACACAAGCATCACTCCCTTACCAGTGAGCTTGGTTAGTACCCTGACAGACTTACTTGTATCACCTATCTTCGCATGAAGACTTTCTCTTCTTTCACATTATTCATTTTCATTTTTTTGAATTACTTTTTACATTTTCATTTTAATAGTTGTGCATAACACTATTAGGTCCCTATACTACTAGAGTAACCCCTTATTTTTATTAGTAAAACCCCCTTATTACATCGTTGTGCCCATTTAGTCCCCATATTGTTATTATTGTGCCCCATAGAAGCCCACTATTGTTATTATGTGCCCTTACATTATTATTGTTATGTCGACTCTTATTATACTATGACCCCTTAGACTCCTATATATAGAAAGGAGGCCTTGTCATTTGAATCATCTAAGAATTGTACATTTGTGTAATGTAAAGGAGGTTGCCCCCTCGAAGAGGCTTATTTCTAAGGCGATGATCTATCTTTTATATCTTTTTGTGAGCTAGTTTCATAACATTTGGTATCAGAGCTTTGGATTCTAGGGTTTCGTTGCTCCAAACAGGTCATCATGGTAATTTCACTATAACTTTTTCCTGCGATCTTTCAGAAGCTACAAAAAAAATCCATTTGAAAAGAATTCTTTCTGAACTAAGAATTCAAATTTCAGATCTTGTCTCGCTATAGTTTCGGAGATATGATCTGTGTAAGTTAGGGTTTTTGCAAGCTCGATAATTTCATCAAAAATAGGTCATTGTGGTATTTTCACTATAACCTTTTTGCTATGAAGTTTCAAAAGCTAAAGAATAAACCCATTTCAGAAGAAATCATTTTGAATCTCGGCTCCAAATTTCAGATTTTGTTTCACTATATTTTCGGATATATGATCTAAGGAAGTTAAGGCTTTTGCAGACTCTCGAATTACATCTTAAACATATGACCTTGGGAAAATCGTCATAACTTTCTCTCTAAGCAACAAATTGAAATTTTGTAAGAAGTTACAGAAAGAATATGGAGTGTAGTTTCTTGTGCATAGTTTTCAAATCTGAAGGTCAAAATAGTGACACGTGGCATATCATACAAGTTCGCTCTACTGAAACATTATATAATTAGGTCATCTTGGGAGATTGGGCATAACTCTTTCTTGGAGAATCAAATTCTGATCAGACTTGCGGGGTTAGAAAGAGGACTCTGAGCGTTACTACAAGAGATAATTTCAAAACTTTGATATCTGAAAGTAAAAAGCTACAATCATTTCAAAATCGAGCTCCCGAAATCAAGAAAAGGAGATATGAAGAAGTTTGATGGAAAGGATCAAGTAAATTGGATACTATAGATGGAGCAATATTTTGATCTACATGGTGTACCACTGTTACAAAAGGTATGTATTGCATTTTCATATTTAGAATGAGATCAATTTTTATTGTATAAAGGGCTTTGTTCTCGTAAAAAACTTGTTACGTGGTCAATTTTCATGGAGGAAATGATATAAAACATTATGAGGATACAAAGAGAAACACCTTCTTTAGAGCAACACCACAACAATTGGAAGAAAAAAGAGAAAAAGGGCTTTGTTACAAAGTGGAAAGAAAAATTATGGAAATAAGGAAGTCTACCCCTCACAACTATAAAGATGGAAGTGTTGCTTCTCCTAGCCTTCCACAACCTACAAGGGTTATACCACAACAATTGGAAGAAAAATGAAAAAAGGGCTTTGTTACAATTGTGATAACAAATACATTAAAGGTCATAAGTTTGTTGAGAATAAATTATTTTACATTGATTGTGGAGAGGAGGAAGAGAAGGATCAAGAAACTTCAAAAGAAGAGTATATACACAAGGAACCACCCCCATAGAAAGAAGAAATGAATCTGACCATATCTTGTAAAGCATTGGAAAGAATTACCACTCCTAAAACTCTCAAGGTAGAAGGACATATCAAGAAGAAAAAGGTTCAAGAAGTGAAAGATCACATTGAGAAAGAAGAAATGAGTTCAACCATATCTTGTAATGCATTGGACGGAATTACCACTCCTCAAACTATCGATATAGAAGGACATATGAAGAAGAAAAATGTTCAAGAATTGAAAGAACACATCGAGTCTCAAGAAATCAATCCGACCATATCTTGTAATGAATTGGAAGAAATTACCACTCCTCAAACTATCAAGATAGAAGGACATATCAAGAAGAAAAAGGTAAGAGTGTTGATTGATTTGGGCAGTACCCTTAATTTTATTGATTGTAAGATAGCCAAGGAATTGAATTGCTTCCTATATCTAGCATCGGAGTGTCAAGTGATGGTTCCAAGTGGAGGAACCATAAATAGCTCTGGAAAGTGCCATAATATCAAGCTATCCATGGGAGAATATGTATTGAGTAGCTCAATGCTTTCCATTCCAATGGGTGGTACTGATGTTTTACTAGGAGTCCAATGGCTACAATCTTTGGGTACGATAGCTTTTAATTTTCAAGAATTTTTCTTGAATTTTTTTTGGGAAGGAAAGGAAGTTGAATTGAGGGGTATCAAAGGAAAACATAGAAAGATAATCAACTCTAACAGCATGATAAAGCTACTAAATAAAGAACAACGAGGTTTAATTGCACAATTATGTTCACTAGAGGATCCCACATCGAAATCATGTATTTATCCAGATCTCCAAAACGTTTCGGATAATCATTTGAAGTTATTTGAGACTCCCAAGGGCCTCCCACCTATTCCTGGTCATCATCATGCTATTCATTTGATTCCACAAAGTGTTCCTCCAAACATCATGCCTTACATATATCCATATGCCCAAAGGAGTGGGAACTCATTCAAAAGTTGCAAAAGATCCCAATTCAAACAGTATTACGAGAACTTGACAAGGAAGGAAAAATCATATTGGAACCTGAAGCAGTCATAGAACCGAGAAATCAAAAGCTATGAAATAGATCAATTTCAGAGTACGTCATCAGATGGAAGAACTTACCCACTGAAGATTCCACATGGGAGGACAAGAATTTATACAAAAGCATCAAGAACTACACAAGCGTTGAGGAAAACATTTTTTGAAGGAGAGGGGCATGTTAGGTCCCTATACTACTAAGGTAACCCCTTATTGTTATTATTACAACCCCCTTATTGTTTGGAATAGCGAAACCTTAGAATCCAAAGCTCTGATACCAAATGTTATGAAACCAGTTCAAGAAAAGATAGAAAAGATAGATAAACGCCTTATAATTCAGCCTATTCGAGGGGGCAACCTCCTTTACATTACATAAATTAACAATTCTTGGATGATTCAAATGACAAAACCTCCTTTCTATATATAGGAGTCTAAGGAGTCACAATATAACCTAGCCAACCTAACAATAATAATATAAAGCCACAAAAATAACAATGGATGGATTCAATGGGGCACAGTAATAAAAATATGGGGACAATAGGGGCACAACAATATTAATAAGGGATACAACTACAACAGTAATGGGGTAATCACTAGTATTATAGGGACCTAACACAGAGACAATGTTGCTCTGATTGTAGTTTTGGAGGAAAAGGACACTAACCATGGGATCGATTCCCTTGCACCGGGAAAACGTCAACTTATTTGTGTGGCTAATATACACAAATGGAAATCTAGATCTCAAGGATGTCAAACTCTAGCAAGTTCATACTCTTCTTAAAGGACTACAGAAAATGGTTGTCAGTGTAGACATACCTATGTTAGTCTGTGGTGATTTCAACTCAATTCCTGCAAGTGCCCCCCATGCTCTTCTTGCAATGGGAAAAGTTGAATCCTCACATCTAGACTTAACAACAAATCCCCTTGGTATATTATGTCATGCAAGCAAGTTTTTTTACTAACTACCTCTGGTTAGTATTTATTCTTGCTTTGCAAGAATGGTAGGAATAACACAAGGTTTAGACCATCAACAAAGAAGAATGGACATTGCAACAAATGAACCTTTATTCACCAACTATACCAAACATTTGTTTGAAACTCTTGACTATATTTTGTATACAACAGATTCACTTAGGGCGGAGTTCCTGTTAGAGCTTTTGGATGAGGAGAGCTTCTGTAAAGACACAGGTCTTCCTTCTCGCAAGTGGTCATATGATCATATTGCACTTTGGGCAGAATTTTGATGTAGGCCCAAGGCTCATGGCTAGCATAACAATTCCAACAATGATGGTCCATTGCCTTGCCCAAGAAGAACATAAAAATTTGTCAGTTTCAGGGATTTAAGTGAGTTGTCACTTCACCTATGTACAATGTGTTCACGATTTTCGGTTTGTATTCTGCAATTAGCATTTATCCCTTCCTTGTCATTTTGTCATGGTGAGGATGGTAGTCTCTAACATGAAGAATTGTTAGCTACATTTTGCTTAAGTGTTTCGTAGCCCTATAAATTGCAAGGATAATATGATAGAGGATGGGGTTCGAGAAACATTTTAGTGGTAATGTAGCAATAAGAATTGATCAAAATTATCTGCATGTATGAAACACATTTGTTTTACATGCAAACATTGAGCAACGGAAGAGTATTGGGGGTTTCTTTGAGGTTTTTCCTTCTAAAAAAATGGAAGTTAGGAAATTAAAAAGAAAAACTAATGTGGTTTTATTTTTTGGGTTTTGCCAAATTGTTTTTTATTTTTGTTTTTTCCACCTTTGTTTTTTTCAAATCACTTTGTCAATCATATATACAATTGAGAAAAAAATTATAATTAAAAGATATGGTTGCTACTATAATCAAAATCATATATAAAGTTGTTGTCAATAAACTCTTGGTTTAATTTAATAAATCATATATAATGTTGTTGTGGATATAACTCATTAGTTTGATATAATAATCCATAGATTTTAATGGAAGCAAATGGCACTATCACTTCAAATTCCACCTGCTTAGAATATCTTTACTAACCTAGTTTATCATAAGCTGATTTTCTTTATATAATAATATTTGTATTAAATTAAACAAAATGACAATTTTAATCAAATATCCTACAAATAATTTTTATTTTTAACGAATATAGATTTTTATTTTTTAAAATGATTCTTATTCCTAACCAATTTTATTTCAATATAAAAAATTCAAATTTCAAAATTATTTTTATTCTAAAAATATTTAGTTTATTATTTTTGTTTTACTCTTTTTTTTTTTTTGAATTTTCAAATCTAATTAAGAGTCGAAGCATTTTCCCTATAATCTAGTATAAAAATAATATTTTGAAAAATTAGATTCCTCTTCAAAATAAATTTATATTAATCTCTACCAATTCTTATCATAAACCTATTAATATATATTACTAAATTAATATTAATATATATTAATAAGCCCAAGGGTTAATTAATTAGGTGTACTCCCAATTGTTGAGTACCTCACTGATCCTAGATGGGAAAGTCAATTCTCCTCAATACCCTTAGAATTAATTAACCTAAAGAACAAACCACGACCCCTATTTACGTAGAGGGCAAACCACGTTGTCAAATACCTGGACTCTTGCGAAGGCCCGAGATTGGCCAAAGGATTCTAGAGACATCCAAAGCCTCACTCGACGTTAATAGATAGGAACGATCGTGGAGTCGTAGAATCACATATAATAAGGGTGTCAGGCTTCATCGCTTGGGTGAGGAAACCATTAGAAGTACGCCTTGGCAACGTTTTGTGCGAAAGATTGATATCGGCGGAGTTTCTGATATATCTTAGAAGTGATTTCTGCATTTGCTCTAGGTTTTCGGCGATCTGAAAGTGTTGAATACTTGTCTGGTTCACTGTTCTATTCTATTTTGATTCGTCGCAATTCGAATTCCAATGGCAGACGTGAACATGCAGAGCGGCGAGGTGGAGGCCTTCGCTTTCCAGGCTGAAATTAATCAGCTGCTCAGCCTCATCATCAACATTTTCTACAGCAACAAGGACATTTTCCTCCGGGAGCTCATCAGCAATTCGTCCGATGTAAGTATGAAATTTAAGATTTATTAATTTTGAACTTCCATTCCCTTCCCATCCAAAGTGTAGGGTTATATTTTCAGAGAATTAGGCGGGGCTCGAAGCTTTGATTACAGGACAGTAAAATAGAATGAATCAGCAATTCATCCTAGTAAATTAGATTCATCAATAATCCCATGCCAATATATTAAATGCTGATTATTGTTTGTGGCAATGGCTGCAGGCGCTGGACAAAATTCGGTTCCAAGGACTGACGGATAAGAGCAAGCTCCATGCTCAGCCCGAGCTCTTCATTCGGCTTGTGCCCGACAAGGCTAACAAGGGCCTCACTATTATTGACAGCGGAATAGGCATGACTAAAGCGGGTAAGTACACGAGAATTCTGATATATGATTCTTATGATTGTATGCTTATGTTTAGTTTAATCAATCTTGAGATTATATTATAGTGGGTGTTTTGTGTGAAATTTTCTGATTTGCAATGCATAGATTTGGTGAACAATTTGGGAACCATTGCGAGATCGGGGACCAAGGAGTTCATGGAGGCTCTACAGGCCGGGGTGGATGTGAGCATGATCGGTCAGTTCGGCGTGGGTTTCTACTCAGCCTACCTTGTGGCTGAGAAAGTGATTGTTACCACTAAGCACAACGACGATGAGCAATACGTTTGGGAATCCCAGGCTGGGGGGTCGTTTACTGTTACTAGAGACGTTAACGGAGAGCCCCTGGGCAGGGGAACTAAAATGACTCTGTTTCTCAAGGAAGACCAGGTACTATAAACATGCCCTGTTCTAATATGTTTCATCAATTTGTTTCTTTTAACATTTCCTGTGCATTTATTTAAATTTAAGGGCATGGCTTGGTTGGGGATGGCAGCTGGAGTACCTGGAGGAGCGGCGGCTGAAGGATCTGGTCAAGAAGCATTCCGAGTTCATAAGCTACCCTATCTATTTGTGGACTGAGAAGACTACCGAAAAGGAGGTCAGCGACGACGAAGAGGAGGCAGAGGAGAAGAAGGAAGATGAAGATGAAGGGGATATTGAGGAAGTGGAGGATGACAAGGAGAAAGGGAAGAAGAAAAAGAAGGTGAAGGAAGTGTCACATGAATGGAGTGTGGTAAACAAGCAAAAGCCCATTTGGATGAGGAAGCCAGAGGAGATTAGTAAGGAAGAATATGCGTCTTTTTACAAGAGTCTCACCAATGATTGGGAGGACCACCTGGGTGTGAAGCATTTCTGTGTGGAGGGTCAGTTGGAGTTCAAGGCTATTCTCTTTGTTCCCAAGAGGGCACCGTTCGATCTGTTTGAAGCAAGGAAGAAGCTCAACAACATTAAGCTGTACGTGAGAAGGGTTTTCATAATGGACAACTGTGAAGAACTTATTCCCGAATACCTGGGTTTTGTGAAAGGTGTGGTGGACTCTGACGATCTGCCCCTCAATATCTCCAGGGAAATGCTGCAGCAGAACAAGATTCTGAAGGTAATTAGGAAGAATTTGGTAAAGAAGTGTATTGAAATGTTCAACGAGATCGCGGAGAACAAAGAGGAGTATGCCAAGTTCTATGAGGCGTTTTCGAAGAACTTGAAATTGGGGATACATGAAGACAGCCAGAACAGGGCTAAGCTCGCGGATTTGCTGAGATATCACTCGACGAAGAGTGGAGACGAGATGACGAGCCTCAAGGACTATGTGACCCGAATGAAAGAGGGGCAGAAGGACATGTATTATATCACCGGTGAGAGCAAGAAGGCAGTGGAGAATTCTCCGTTCCTGGAGAGACTGAAGAGGAAGGGTTATGAGGTCCTGTTCATGGTGGATGCGGTCGATGAGTACGCAATAGGTCAGCTCAAGGAGTATGACGGGAAGAAACTTGTTTCTGCTACGAAAGAAGGGCTGAAGCTGGAGGAGACAGAGACAGAGGAGGAGAAGAAAAAGAGGGAAGAGAAGAAAACCGCATTTGAGAGCCTGTGCAAAGTGATGAAGGACATCTTGGGTGACAAGGTGGAGAAGGTAGTGGTTTCGGATCGCATAGTGGACTCCCTTTGCTGTCTGGTGACGGGCGAGTATGGATGGACGGCGAACATGGAGAGAATAATGAAGGCCCAGGCCCTCCGCGACACCTCTATGTCGTCCTACATGTCCAGCAAGAAAACGATGGAGATCAACCCTGAGAACGCCATCATGGAGGAGCTGAGAAAGAGAGCCGAGATGGACAATCATGACAAATCGGTGAAGGATCTCGTGATGCTCTTGTACGAGACCGCCATGCTCACCTCGGGGTTCAGTTTAGAAGACCCAAACACTTTCGCTGCCAGAATTCACAGGATGCTGAAGCTCAGCCTCAGCATCGAGGGCGATGCCACCGGTGAGCTGGATGCAGACATGACGCCTCTGGAAGACGAGGACGCCTCCGTTCAGGAGGAGAGCAAGATGGAGGAGGTCGACTAAGTCTCCTATTGACTCGTATAAGAAAGAAATCAAATTTTCGGAGACTTCTTTTCGTTTCTTTTGGTGGTCTTGTTGAATGCGTGTCACTGTGTATGCGCCGTTTGTTGTGTTGCATACCAAGTCCTTTTCACAAATTAGAATTTGTTTTTTTCTTTCTAGTCATGGGCTGATTTAGAATTCCTTGCTTCAGTTTAGAATTATTAGTTTTCGAAACACTAACGTGGTGAGGGATAATGAAAAGTATAATGATGGTGTTAAAGAAATCAAAGGAAGGAATTGTTGGCCTTAGCCATAAGACATGCTTACATGTTTTTAGAGAAGTTCAATGCTGATAGCGATTTTATCAATAAACCTTTTAACAAGTTTATTGATAGTTAATTTAGAATTTCTTCCATTGACAATTATGGTAGAATTATGTAGAAGTAGTTTGCTTTTAGTTTTAGGGGGTGACATTTCTTTGATGTTTGTTGTATATGATGTTTAGTGTGTTCGGTGTGCGGTATGTGGTGAACATCATTTTTTACTCTTGTATTTTCACATTGTTTATGCTCAATTCATGATGTCAAGGTTGAAGATGTTTTTTTCTCATAGATTCTATAGTTTGCTATCACATTTTGATTAAATTGTATGTTAAATATTTGTTTACTTTGTATTTATTTATGTTAAATCATCAACCAAGTTGGAGTCGCTAGAGATCCTTGGTATGAGTAGGATTGTTGTTGCAAAAAACACTATAAATCCATGATGTAAATCACTACACACATGTTATGGATCACTACAAGTCCTTGTCATAGATTGCTATAGGGTTATTGCTACAAATCAACTTTGTTAGCAAAAAACAGAGAAATAAATACATGATAAACACATCACAACAATAATACATGGACATGAATACCATATTTTACCTTAGAAACCCTTGTGAGAAAAGTAGCAGCAAATAAAAGATCCACTATTCTTCATGGTTTAAATGCATAAATGCCTTACTTAAAAGTAGCCAAGCCGACCAACTTCTAGGCATACCCAAGTGAGTCTTTTTCTCAACTCAAACCGATTACAATGGAGAATCCCTTCAATTTTAAAAGGTTTCCTCACATGTAATCCGTGTTCTTTAATACCATAGGCCACCAAAATGATGTACCTAGACCTAACAAATTTGAATTTTTCATGGAGTCAAATTTACACTAACATTCCCCCCTTTAAATTTGAGAAGTGAAATTTTCATGCTCGTTTCCCTTATCACTTAGGTCTATTTGAGATTTTATTGGTATATGTATGGAAGCCTAACTACGTCTTATAGTTGTATGCCCATGTAGGCCTACATCAGTAGCCCTACATGAGTACAAGTTGGCCTTCCCAAGAGACGTGTCTATTCAAATCATGGTTGAAAAAACATAAATAAGAAGTTAGATGCATTCATCATCGATCCAATTTCACTAAGTATATATAGAAGCAATTCAAATCTTAGGCAAGAAAGAAATAAGTTCACAATTCATGAACTAAGGAGTTGATCAATGCGACTAAAACATGGTATTTCTCATTGTTTTTTGGTGATATCTTTCTGTGGTTTTGGGATTCATTTGGGAATAGATTCTGGCCCCTTTTAGAGCACGTTCATTAAAACTTTGTTTTGTAATTAGGTAATTATGTTATGTTACTAATTTTTGCTTAAGAGAGATAAGAGATACAATATAGAGATGAAGAGAAGAAGACACACAATAAGGGAAATGATTTCTCATATGGTGTATAAACTCTCACTTGATTGAAATGCGAATCTCTATCGTTCTTGTATTTGTAACTTTTAGTAAGTTCTTCATTCCACACAAATGAGGCCCACTCTATAGGTGTGAAGTTGTTTATACGAATTAACTTATTTGTTCATAAGAAATTGGCATTACAATTGTTTCATGCTATAGTGTTTGATAATTCAACTTGTTCCTTATTTTTCTTATTTAATTTTTAATATACCATGTATTGTAAACTTAGTCAATTTGACTTTATGATTGATTTGAGTTTGCTTAACAATCACCCTTTAAATTTGACTTGGAAAAATTCTTTAAATTCAATTCAAAAATCCCACATACCCTCCTTTGTGTATCACTTAAGTCTATGTGTAGACTTAACTGAAATTGGTACCCATGCCTAATCAATGCTTTCATCCATATGATTACACATTTTATGTTTTTTTTGTTGATGTCATAACACTTATGATTCCATTGTATTGCTTTCACACGCTCTGATTTTAAACTTGGTGTTCTCCTCATACTATGAAAATCCTTTGTCGTAGAAAACTCCAACTTGATATTAATCTACAGTTATAGCTCCTATGATTTATCTCCACATATTTGGGCTCATACTCTTTCATGTACATGGACATTACCACTCTAGTGCCTCATGATATTTCTTCCATTGAAACCCTAGTAGAATACCATTTGTTAGAACAAAAATGTGAGAGAAAAATACTTACAACAAAATAGCAACACACACACATAAATCACACATGATTTATCCTAGAAAACTCCAATCTCCTAGCCAACAATTTATTTATTATGCTTGGCCAAAAGGTGTTTCATAATGGAGTTAAGCCATTAAATACGTGTTATTACATTAAATTCCATAGGAAAAAACATGGGCCACAAATATTGTGTACCTAAAAACCAAATATTGTAGACCTAACAACTTTTTCTCTATGACTAAGTTAAGAGTACCTAAAATAATTTGTGTGATAGGATTGATTGTAACAACTATTTATATCTTGTTTAGCATTTATGAATTCTATATATTAGAAAAAATGGAATAATGTCTTATGATGAATACATAATTGCTTTACATTTTGATAAAAATATGAATCAAGTCGAATTTAGAGGTTTTAGTTTTTATTTTATTTTTCTCACTTGGAAAGTACCTTTATGTTTAATATGAGCAATATACATGTTCCAGTCACCAAGAGAATCTTCATTTCTCAACAAAAAGGCTTGAAGACATTGCATTATAGCTCATCATGTCACTTAAGGAATTGAAACTAGGTGGGGAGGATCCCAATCATTCCTCCCATCCACCTAAGATAAACCCATTTGATGAGTAGAATTTAGAGATTATTGTTCAATTTCCAACATTTAGGAGTCACATAAAAAGGATATCATTACATTATTCACATACAATACATGATATCTCTGAAGTTTATACGCCCCTACTTTGACATATTAAATGTACATATAGATTTAAACCTTTTTTTTTCTATAATAAGGAGATTAATTCGCCTAATATTTTTGGCATCATCTCTATGGATATGCCAAAAGACCAACTAATTTTATTTGCATCGATTTAGATAACACATTATAAGGGATTCAACTTAATAGAATTGTTGAAAGCCCCCATGTTTATATGGAATTTCATCTACAACAACAAAGTACTTTTTACCCATAGGCCTGCTTGAGACCTATGACAAATTGTGCACTAGAGATTGAATTAACCTCAAAATGACACACATGCATAAGATATTAAAATAAATAGAGAAAATGTAATGGGTGCACCTTATCTTGGAAGGTAGATGTTTGATGCCCTAGGTGATTAGACTCCTGATCAACAAAAAATTGTCAAGGTTTTCATTGTTTAACGAGCATGGAAATAGGAACAAAAGGAAGCTTATTCGAGAGAAAAAAATGGAATAATGATATGTATCTAGCTTCTAAGCTAAAGGAATCAACCGATTTTAGCTACTACAACAACCCACCAAAATTTTCAACCTCTTCAAAATTTGGAGCCCCATCAATCTCTCTAAGGATCAAGCTCTAATTTTTTCTAAGTGCTTGTACTTGTCATAATCTTGGTTAAGTCTTGCCCAAGAAATTCACAGTCACAATATTTATTCATACCACACTTTATTTTTCAAGTGCAATCACATATTTTATTTGTACTCATTCCTTAGAGGCTTATCGAATCCTCTTGCACCTAATTGCATCCTAATGTGTGTCTAGGTCACACGTGTTAAGAAAACTATATGAGCTCAAACTCCAAATTTCATTTCATCATTTATTTCGTCCTTCAGGAGCTTCACACACAGAGCTCTCTACCTATCCTTGTGGAGTGTGACTATGCCAACACACCAATTCCACGTAGGCATCACTCCTCTCACTCTTGAATTTTCAATATGAGTTTGTCTCTTCGTTTCCGCAATTTTGTCATTATATCTCACTTGGTATTTTGTAACCCTTGGTATTCTTTTCGATGGTTAACACAATATATAAGGGGGCTATCATTCTAAATTATTTATATGTGCACTCTTGAGCCAAACCCTCACTACACTTAGTCATTCTCTGGATTCCTCATTCACCTATGGTCTCAACTTTGATTTCCCTTAGTAAAATATGTCTAAGTCTCTACCTTATCGCATTCTCAAAAATCAAATGTCTAGAATTTCGTGGTTATTATTGTTAACTTCAAATATGATTAATCCATTTTCCTGAACTCTTTTTAGTGCATTGGTGCAATTCAGATCCATAGCTATGTACCCTTCTCATTGAGAAGTGTGAGTGTGCTATTGTTAAACCTTTGATTTTTCTTATTGTACTCACACATGATAGAGGCATAACATTGGGACCATTGCCTCTACAAACCTTGATTTCGCTAAAGCCTTGAGTCACCTTTCTCGATTGTGGTACTTGCGTATTACATTTTCATAACATAAATCCCTTTGTATTTATGAATCTCGACTTTGACTTATGCATGTTACTAGCCTATGGTTAGTGCACTCATGCATTTTAGTCTCTTAACCTAAATTACTCTATCACTACCAATCCTAAATGTTGAAATATGTAATTAGGTTCGGTCTTCATAATGACATGTGTAATCATTATTTTATATATTTAATGAAATGAGAAAAATAAATTTATTGTTTTTTACTTTGAGGCATGGGTTTCATGCAAAACGAAATTTATTTTTAGGTCAATATCCCATTGTGAGCTCTTAGGGCTTGTAATTTGACGCTACAAGTCATTAAGGTCATTGTCATGTATTAAATACCCATTTAGGCATGTTACATATTGTAAGAAAAATTATTTGAGTGAAAGTCAAGTCAAGGGACCCTCCAAGATGTTGTCAATGTTCTGCAATCAAGCCGGCCTATGAAAATATCATGTCATCATAGAGATGAAGTCAATATGGCCTCAAAGCATGGGAGAGAAGCCTATATGTAGGAGAACTCAACCTCTCTCAAGAAAGAAAAATCAAGGACATAAGTGCGAATAAGAAGTCTCTTGGATAAGCGAAGAAGAGGAGAGAAAATGCCAAATAATTTTGGATCACTTTTGGGCCATTCTTTGTTCAGACTTGCAAGGGGACTAGGGCTTATCTCACTGCAAAATTCGGAATGATAGTCATCTCAAAGGAGCCAAAACCAAGATAAAGAAAGAATCTATCTTGAAGGCCGAAGTCACAAATAAGCTATGTAGAAAGAGGGATAAAAGTTTCCCTAATTTTGTCACACTTGGGAAAAGTGCATTCAATTGCAGAAGGTAGAGAATTGCTAGAAGGGAGGCAAAACAACTCAGACTAAGGTTGCAGGGCTGAGGAGTATGGACAAAGAAAAGATTGTGACAATATCAAGCAGAAGTTGAATTTGACTTGAAGCAAGTATTGACTTGGTCTTAGAGGGGTTGTTGGTCAAAGGTCTAGGTCCTAGAATTTTTCGTTTGAAGAAGAATTCTTGTGGATTTTCCTCTCAATATTGGAGAGGCTTTGGCCTTGGATGATCCTTTATATCTTGTTTCCTTTTGTCTCATTATTTTTTTCTATTTTATAGTTGTTTGATAAAGGAGAACAATAATAATAAATAAGAGAAAGAAGAATCTAACTAAGGGAAGAAAAAATAAATCACAAGCAGTTATCAAACAAGGGAAGTCATCTACTTTGCTGCCGCTAGATTTCTCAACATGGTATCAAGATAAGGTGACAAGTCAAAGAATGACATCTCGACAAAGGACCAAATTTCTATAAGAATATCAAGGGCACCAAAAAATCAAGAAAATCCCATCATCTCCAAGACATTTTGAATACAAGGACTACATCATCATCTCGAAGGAAGTATCAAAACCCTAGTTCAATCAAAGAAGTGTTACTCAAAGCATTATTGGGAACCTTGTTCTATCATCACTTTGAAGAAGGACACCTCAAAGAACCTATCTCCACTCAAAGAAAGGACTACAAATCAAAGAATCTTGAAGCCTGCTCATCCAAGGGAAGCAAGATCAAAGGTGTCATCATCATCAAGGATTCATGGCAATATCCCTCATCTTGGATCAAGGATCTCTGTTAAAGGAAGACATCTTCATCGAAAGGAAATCTTCAACTTTTAATATCATCATCAAAATCAATAAGGTAACAAGTTGAAATATTATCATCAAGCAGTATCTTCTCAAGTAACTATCTTTAATGTCCACACCCAAATCTATCAAAATGTATTTTTGAAAGGAGAGAAACAATTCGGTTGGGGCTTCAAACTTTCTTGCATGGAAGAAAAGGACAGATCTAAATCTTATAGAAAATTAAGTCATGGAACATGTTGAGGGCTCAATTAATAAACCTCCAAAGGAAGAAGCTCAAGCTCTTGAAAAATTCATGAAAGGGTATGTAAGGCCTCAAAGGACTCTCATATAATATATTAAGGATCCCCTCATTCCCAATGTATCAAAATTAGGAACATGAAAATGAATATATGAAAAACTTGTAGAATTGTTTTCCTTAAGCACTGCAGGAGAAGTGATCTTGTTAAGATAAGAACTCTACAAGATGGAGAGATCCAAAGAAGAAGGAATAACCTTATGCTTTATGAGGGTGTCTGAAATAAGGAACAAACTACAATAGTCGGGAGAGATAATGTCTAATAAGGAAATGAATACTATAGTGCTCAATGCACTTCCGAAGGAATGGGGAAACTTTGCATAAAACATCTATGCGAAGAATTTAATCTAATCCATTCAATGAAATATGGTCACTGTGCAAAATTGAAGAGACTAGGTTGAAGGAAAAAAGTGATGTAGGATCAAATGAGAAAACTCAAGAATATGCAGCCATGACGAAGAGAAAAGGGACGTTAGGAAAGTTTGGTCCTTAGAAAAGGAATAAGAACATGACAAAGGTTCAATGTTAACGATGTCAAGAATATTGGCACTACAAGAGATATTAGAAGCCCATGTCACCGAAGACGTGGAAGAATATGAAAAGAAGGAATCCAAGAAGGAAGAATTAAAATATCTCTATTATGATTGAGATAAGTCTTCTCCACTTACTTCTTTTCAGTTTTTGTAAAATATGGTTATCATGGTAGGAATCATTAGAAGCATGATAGGATGCGTCATTTCTAGAGATCGCATCATAGGTCCATCATACGATTGAAGCAAGAGTTCATGACATCATGAGAAGCTTGGAAGATGGTTGGGGCTAAAATTAGGAGAATGCAGCTCTTGGTAACTTCACTAGAAGCATAAGAAGTACTTATGAGTAGAAGAGAGTCATCTAGTGTGGAGCTAAGCATACATCATTGGGAAGGAGCATTTGCAAGATGTGGACAACCAGAATATTCTATTGGAATCTTCATTAGAAGATTGATCCCTTGGAAGAAGAAAATGTCTCATTGAAGAATTCCACATTGGATGGGATCCATTATTTGAAATAATTATGATGTGATGACAAAGGAATGCAACATGTTAGAGATGTTTGAAATACTCTCAATCAAAGAAAGGAAGCTGGTAAAGGAAGTCTAGATGACTAAAAAGAAGGAAAGAGGTATGTATGCTTATGTTTGATAAGATAATTCATGCCATTATATAGTTGCAAATAACATGCATAGATACTCTACTTCATGAGTATAATCAAAGAAAGGGATCTATGTCGTTGAAAGAGTGAATGAAGGCATGGGTCACATATTGTCTAGATGAAATCAACATAATATGTCCTTGTATGAAATATGAGGTGGTTGAAAAAGATAAAGGAATTACGATTAGTTGTTCTTAGGAAGAAATATGTGAATAAATAAATGAATAGATCATGACAAATGCAACCATGGTTAAGAAAATCAACATATAATGGTTAGGAATACCTTGGAAAATCCTGGAAAGAAATAAGACCCTTGACAATTAAATATCTGGGAGTTGTTCATATAAATGCAGGATGTTTATGATGAGTATAATCATGATGAAGGGCCATCACAAAAGGTAATTCTTAATTTGATGTTCATTTTTTATTTTTGAACAATATTTGTATGGGCTAATATACGGCTACCAAAAGAAAGGTGTGAATGCCATCTACAATTGATACTCATGTCGAAGGATGAAATATCCTGAAGGATACATGAAAGTGAAGAGGTAGTTGTATTAAGAAAACCCATATATGGTTTAATGGATCACTTTCCGATGACAGAAAGGATGACGGCGCTGACATGGTTCGAGAAGGAAAGTGATGGATGGGCGTTTCCCTACAAAGAAGTCCCAAAAGATGAAGGCTCCATAATATTAAAATAAAATTCATGACATTGAATGGAGGAGTTCTGCAAGTAGCTAAAGGTCCCATGATCTCCACTAATGAAGAAAGAGTTGTTGCTGGAAACATATCCCTAGTTAAGAGGGAGCCTGGAAGAAAGTTTTTTTACTAAGGAGAAACTTGGAAACAAGTCCTTAATCAAGAGGGAGCTTGGGTACAATCCTTTTTATAGGAATGGGTACATTCCTTCATAGGAATGGGTATATCCTTCCGAGATGAGAGGGAGAGATAGAAACATAATTCTTGTCTTTACTTGGGAAGAAATAATGGAGGATTAGGTAAGCATCTGACATTCAATGCTCTTTGAGGATGTGGTAGGGCATCCAAGATAAGAGTAGTCATACATGATTAATATTCTTGTGGGGTATGATCCTTCAGAGACAATGATGATGGTGTCTATAAATCATTGGTATGGCCATCATTGTGCTTTGATCTTGTGGAGAGATAGAGTTATTAGTCAAGGCATTTCTATGTGACAATGATAGATGATACAATGTTATACAGATGGGTTACCAATCTGACTCTTCTTATGAGAATTCTTTATATTAAGAATGTCAAAGTACCTGTATGGATTATGAATACCTCCCCATTTAAGAAGGATTATTGAAATATGTAACTAGGTTCAATCTTCATAACTACATATGTAATCATGATTTTATGTATTTAATGAAACAAGAAAATAAATTTATTATTGTTGACATTTAGGCATGGGTTTCATGCTCAAGGAAATTTATTTTTAGGTCAAACTCCCATTGTTATCTCTTAGGACTTTGAATTTGAGTCTACAAGTCATTAAGGTCATTTTCATGTATAAAAGACCCATTTTGGCATGTTACATATTATATGAAAAATTATTTGAGTCAAAGTCAAGTCAAGCGACCCTCCAAGACCTTGTTGATGTGCTACAATCAAGTCAACCTATCAAAATATCATGTCGCCCTAGAGATGAAGTCAATTTGGCCTCAAATCATGGGAGAGAAGCCTAGATATAGGATAACTAAACCTCTCTCAAGGCATCTATTGTAGCAGGTACAACCACCCTCCAAAGTTTTAGCTTGCATGCAAATTTCAGAGCCCACCTTGGATCTTGTGATCGATCATCCTTGGTCACTTGTTGGTAAGCCGATGATTTCAAGCTCCCCTCCTTGATCTTAAGAGTTGTTCATGTTCACATATTTATGCAACATGTGTAATCATGGGCATAGGGGTCATTGTTTATCATGCAAAGGGAATGTTGTTTTTCTTCAAGAGAATTATATGTGTATGAGTGGTTTTCATCACATAGACATGTTTCACACTCACTTCATGCACTCTTCTCACGAAAGTTGTTGCATCAAGAAAAGTATTTCTTATGCATTCTGGATGGTCTAAATTGTATCACTAAGTGTCTGTGTGTGATCACAGTCGAGTCCTATCATTGTTTAAATATGTTTCGCTGATCTCACTCTTAGCCATTTCCCAAGAAACCTAGCCTCATTATTCTTCCTAGAACTTCGTAATTTGCTTCTGCAACCATCAAGATTCCTCCCTTGCCTGCTAAAAACCAACAACCCACAGACATCCTAACCAGCACTGCTCTCCAGAAATATGTAGAGCAGTTAGGAAGCCATTAGTGCTCTCCAGAAATGTACAAAGCAGTACAGATTCCCTCCATTCAGAAACTGTGTAGAGGTGTCATCCCAATACCCCCATCTCGTAGCAATTCCTTGTGCCTCAAAACTGTGCAGTGTTGTCCAAGTTGTCCTATCGAAATTGAGTGTAGAAACTACGCAAATGGGCTTCCCAGCTCCTCATCCTAGTAGCAGTCACTTCCTATTGAAACAGTGTTGATTGATCACCTAATGACTAGAGGAAAAGGTGACATGCTGAGATCACTCCCAAGGAGTAGAGGAGAAGGACCAAGAGACAAAGTGATGGAAAATATCAGGACCACATGAAAACTCCATTGAATTCATGATCATCTCGAGGGTAATTATGGTAGATAAAGAACACATTTCGAAGTACACCTCTTAGTTGAGTTTGTAGGACTTCTTGTCATTGTAATATAATCCTATCCTTAGTAACATGCACGGCGCAAACACAAGAAATTCATCTCACGTGTTTCCTCTACATGTCTTGCTTTCTTTTCACTCATTTAACCAATTGTTGTCTTCGGCATGTTGATTGCTATGTCATGCTTGCAACCTTATTCTTGTGATGTTGAAGGTTTGTGTTTGAGTTTTTTTTTATATGTAAACATCTATTGCACTCACACATGGTTTTGTAATCACTCTCGTGCAAGTGTCATCACAGTCATCCAATGGCCTATCCAAAGTGTTGCACTTGCTGCTTTCACCATTAGAAATCCTGCAGTCAATCACACTCAGAATATGTTGTCTTGTTGGTTTGAGGTGTCTTTTCATCGAGTCATGTTGAGTGTGTGTTCATAAGGTCATGTATTCACAAGTTCACACTCTCACACACTTAGCCATTTTTCTGAAATTCTATTGACCAGACCACCCTTCGTCAGTCAAACCTCCACTGAGCTACATTGCGCAGTCTCAACGCCTGGTGATCATGTACTGCTTCCTAGAATTGCACAAAGCTTGAGGTCGCCTCCCATGCAGTCTACACTATGCAGTACTAGAATCAACCTGACTATATGTCACCCAGAACAATGCAAAAGTTTGTCAAGAAGCCATCTCAATCTGCGTTGTACACAAGACAATGTATCTATCCTCCTACTAGTTATCCAAACAGTTTGACCAGGAAATGACCCTAGGCTTATTTCCTTCTAAAACTTGCACTGAAGCGGTCAGCATGCCCGCCTCCACTAAATAAATAAATTGCGCACACATGAAAGACAAGAACTTGGTGCTTGTCATTGCATTATCCCTTAAATTTGCACAATTCTGTCAGCCAGTCCCCCTATCAGCGGGTTGCTGCTCCACCTGAAAACTATGCAGTTTTCTTGGGTTGTCCTTTCGCTACCTGAGTCCCTGCTCAGCCCAGAAAATGCATAGATATGTCTTGTAGGACAACCCCCCAGTTTGCGCAATTTTGGCCAGCAAGCTCCCGTAGCTCACTACGAACCTCTCTGGAGAATTTGTGCAGTTTTCACTGCCAATATCCTCCCTGTTTCCTGCATTGCCTCCTTTGAAAATTTGCGCATTTTTTTCCCTCTAGCCAAGACAAATCCCGCAGATGGTCACTGATATTCCAAACTACTCTTCTTAGCCTCCCAGTGACCTCTGCGCAATTTTCCCTAATAGTGTTCCAGAGCCCGCATCCTAGCCTAAAATGTGCTCTACACAGTTTCAAAACCTTGTCCTCTCTCCTGGTCACCTAAACTTTAAAACAAAAGATGATGGATCATGGTAGACTAGGATATTTACAGATTTGACATCGTCTCATCATGAGTGATTGAAAATACAGGTACATGGATGAAACATGGCACGATGACGAACAAGATGAAAATGGAGTGCATGCTAAGAGACTTGTTCACAAATAGACAAACACATGAAGCATACCATTAGAAAGCGAAGCAGACCTAAGTGCATGCATGAACTATTAAGCAAAAACCAATACGATCGATGACTTCGCACACCTTTCCATTCGAAGGTGAAGCTATGAGACACCAAGAGAACATTCATCACTCAGCAACACTGCAGCTCAACATGGACACCACCATCAACATGTACATACATGCAGTGTCATGTCGAGTTGTGTCATCAGTCGCCTCAGCCTCATCACTAATTTGGGTCATAATTGTGTAATCAATGTAATGTAATGTGGAAGTCTAGGACACCCACATGTAAATTTGGAGAGTCATGTAAAAAGTAATGAGGGAGGTCGAACAGTCACAAGGGCCAGTTTCACCCTTGGCTATATATACCCCTCATTTGTATATGCAAAAGACTTTTCACCTTGGCTTCTCCCACATAGAATTGGGAGTATGTAGTCTTTTCTTTGAGGAGTGAGCATTGGCTCCAATGCCTTGCTATCGGGGTTAGTGATGTAATGGTGTACCAATGTGTCTTAGAACTTTTGCTTAATTCAAAAGCCTGATAACAGGCCAACACATTTTCACACATGTATTGTATTCGTTTGTAAGACTGTTGTTTGGACACTTGTAATGCATGTTGCTTCAACCTGTATTAAGACAGTTGAACTATTTCGGTTGTTCTAATACATATGCTTTCAAAAATGTGTTGTGTAAGTTCTTAATGTTTTCTCACTCATGTGGACTATTCTATCAGATACTCTAAAAAGCCATTCTCATAAACTTGTTTTAATGACCGTCGCTCGTGTGGACTATTCTGATGGGTGTTGTATGTGCTATCCATTTACGATTTCCACATCTGAGTGGACTACTCTGCTGGAAGCTACATATGTCGTGTTGTGTTGTGTTGTGTGTCTCTAACAGAGTTGAAACTATTCCCTTTCAACTTGAGACTCACTCTCACCCTCTCCCCCTGCAATTTAAGAACCTTGACAAAAGTAACACTAAGCACTCACCAGGCACGTGAATCTCATTATTTGAAGACAAAGAAAACCACTCTCATGTGATGACAAGAAAGAACTAAGGAAAACGTTTAAGATAATGGAAAACCTTGCCATCATACCAGATGGGACTCCTACACCAAATGATGTGAGGTCTAGTTTGGACTTTATATTGGGGAGATCCCATTAGTGTTGGTGGGTCTAGCACCATCAACATTTCTAGTGCTAGAAGGAGGGCCAAATGACAAGTTGAGTCCTCAAAATCTATTTTGAATCTTTGCATACTTATCATGACTAACAAAAAAAATAATGTTTCTGAGTGTATGTCTTATAGAAACGAATTTGAAATCATGGAAGAGCTCTGGAATAACTTGTCGCATAGAACGTACAATGGTGGAGGTCAAGCATGCTTGGTTAGACACGCGGTTTGTGTTGTAGGCTCTGGTAAAAGACATGAAATCTTTGAAGATTACATGACCTACGCCTAGCTTACATACACACTTCGAGGGAACCCACTGCATTGGTGTGCCACGCTACCTGAAAATTCTATTTAGTCTTTCCATCATCTGATTACAGATATAGACCATGCTTTTAATCATTTTGGCCGTAAAGCACTCAATAAAGATATTTTGAAATTATGGAAAGAACTTAATGAATTTGTTGAAATTTTTTACATGTTCTTTCGTAATCTTGCATGTTAATTTCTTGAAGATTAAATTTATTGTGAATTACTTGATGGGATATTTAATTATCTTCTTTACATATCTGAAAATCCATAATTTTTATAATCATTCGAACCCCTCCCAAAATAGATTGGTGTTAGAGCTGCTAAATATGAGACGGACAAGGTCACTATCACATGTGATTGTCTTTCCTCTTCTCATAAAAAAATTCTAGCTCCACAGTGCGAGGTGGCAAAAGATGCACACACATTTGTTGAACTATCACATCCTCCTATCCCACCTGCTCTTGATACCTACATATATTTGGCTTGCAAGCTTGCTCGTTGTCACGTCGATTTGTTCCCTCAACTTTCGTCCCCATGTTCCATTGATCCTTTGAATTGTACTATCTTGTGTTTTTCCATTCCGAACTATACACTTGTTGTCAATGAGGATCAAGTTGTTGATGGAGTTGGTGTTGTGTAGCCAACCTGCACTATCATTCATGATCAGTGTGTGCGGGAATCTGAAGAAGAACCTGCAGTGATGGATGACCCACTTCCATCCACGCTTCATCTGCTTTATTCTAACATCCCTTGTGATTCTGCCACTTTTGATTTTCCTTGTCAAATCTCATCTCTGAATGTTTATACTTCTGATCATTCACAGGACACACCAGATGTCAGTCTGTCATTACATTGTGGAGAGGACACATATTCCTCTAAAAATCTGCCCCATGTGTCATCTGTCTTTGCTGAAAACATAGAGGGTGAACATCCTTGCTTCTGATCTAACCATCTACACAATTCATCAAATCATCAGGATGCCAATGAACATCCCAAATTTTTTGATCATGGTTGTCATGATCTTTGTACTTATTCATTTGATCTCAATGTTGATTCACTCATTGTTAATCTATCTAAGCCACTGGTCTCTGATGATCCACCTATTGACAGAGTGGAAACCCCACAAGTTGTCAAGGCACTTCAGCCTGGGCTGATGGTTATGTCAAGCCCTCACTGTCCTGAGGTTAGGTCCACTTCCTATCAGAAAATTTTCGAAACACCCAAGGCTCCTCATCACTCTCTCCTTCGCATTGAATGTCAACCAAACTCACAAATTTCACTTCCTCCACTCGAATCACATGATCCCATCGCTCAGGCACTGCAGGAATCGTACACAACAAATAGACTTGTAAGGCATAAGTTATCTTTCTTTCTCATGTTTACTTATCTATCACAATCAAGAGAGTGTGCATTCTTATCAACTTCATGTAGTGTATCACAACACCATGTTAAGTCTGTAGAGTGTCTATCTTTTGCATTCCCTCTTTTCTTTTTTATGGCTGTTTTAGAACTCAGAGCTTGTTGGTACTCGTTGATCAATATTTATGGTTCACTGGTTTACATGCATATTTTTCATGCCTTCACCAACATGCACAAGCCAATGTGCCACTGGTTGCATCGAAAATTTCACTTCATGTGAGTAGGCCCATGCATTGTGTAGCGTAGGAGTAGGAGTAGTCTTTTCTTCTTGCTTTTCTTGCTTACTTGGTTTGATTTGCTTGCTTGATTACTTTTCTTACTTGTTTTTGTTTCGCTTTACTTCTGCTTTTTCCTTTTTTCTTTATTTTCTTACTTGTACCCATATGTTAGCCTCTCGTGAAACCACGTTTCGCTCTCGAGACAAGAAGGAAAAATCTTTGAGGACTTGTACAACTATCAACACTTGCTTATCTGTTGTCCCCTCTCTTTATGAAGATCTTGTTGTCTTCGGTTGATGATTCCTTGATGGAAAATACGTTTTGTTCAAAGTGAGTCTTGGTGAAAGAACAATGCTTATGCTGTTAACTAGTACCGCTTACTCTAGTTGGTTCTTTTGGGTTAACCCTTGTCAGCTCAGTCAAGTAGAGTAAGGTGAGGGGGAAATCATTAACAAGTATGTCATAGGTATACATAACATACTTCTCTTAAGGAACAACCTCTTCTGCTTTCAATAAGTCAGGATCCCTCTTTCGCCTCTAAAATAAATAAATGCCTTTGCACAATTTTTTGACAAAAGGAAAATATAAATAAATAAAAAAATAATGAAAAATTAATAAGGCGACAGAAGATAAAGGATTCCTATGCAGAGAGGTGATACAAGTAACTCTGTTGGGGTACTGACTAGGCTTGCTGGTAGCAGAGTGATTCTTTTGTTCCTGTGTGACTCCACTGGGGTATTTTCCAGGCCTGCTAGCAGTGGAGAAACACACGAGATAAAACTTAAACTCTAATAGTTATATTACTTGTGCATCAATATACCCCTCATCCCCAATCGAAACAACTAAGTTGACTTGGCTAGAAATGTGTGTTGATCAATCAAGAGAATGGTAGGGACAACATCTTTCATGCAAGCTAGTGTGGAAGCCATCATGATCAATCAATCAAACAATAATTTTACAAGGGTTAGACTTGGCTTTCATGAAATAAGATCCATACAGAGAGCTAGAGTTCTACCAATGTGTTGTAAATGTTGTAGCAACTACAACCACCCTCCAAAATTTTAGTTCACATACAAATTTCATAGCCTACCTTGGATCCTGTGATCAATCATCCTTGGTCACTTGTTGGTAAGCTAATGATTTGAAGCTCCCCTCCTTGATCTTAAGAGTTGTTCACGTTCACATCTTTATGCAACATTTGTCATCTTGGGAATGGGGGCCATTGTTTATCATGCAAAGGGAATGTTGTTTTGCTTCAAGGGAATTGTATTCATATGAGTGGTTTCCATCACGTAGATATGTTTCACACTCACTTAACATACTCTTCTCACAAAGGTTGTTGTGTCAATAAAATTATGTCTTATGCATTCTAGATGGTCTATGTTGTGTCACTAAGTGTCTGTGTGCGATCACAGTCAAGTCCTATCACTGTTTACATATATGTCGCTCATCTCACACTTAGCCATTTCCCAAGAAACCTAGCCTCATTCCACTTCCTGGAACTTCGCACTTTGCTTCTGCAAACCATCAAGCTTCCTCCCTTGCTTGTTGAAACCCCGCAGCCCACAGAGACCCCAACTAACACTTCTCTCTAGAAATGTGTAGAGTAATCCAGATTTCCTCCATTCAGAAACTACTTAGAGGTGTCCTCCTAGGTCCCCAATCTTGCAATAGTGCACCGTGCCTCAAAACTGTAAAATGTTGTCCAAGTTGTCATGTCGGTCTTGTGTGCAGAAACTGGACAGATGGGCTTCCTTGGGCCTCACCCCCATAGCAGTCACTTCCCACTGAAACCATATCCATCACCTAGTAACTATAGGGAAAGGTGACATGCTGAGAACACTCCCATGGAGTTGAGGAGAAGGAACAAGAGACTGAGTAATGTAAAATATCAGGACCGCATGAAAACTCCATCAGATGCATGATCATCTTGGGGGTAAGTATGGTAAGTAAAGAACACCTTTCGAAGTACAACTCTTAGTTGAGTTTTCAAGACTTCTTGTCATTGTCATATCATCCTGTCCTCGGGAACATGCATGTGAAAAAACACAAAAAAGGTCATCTCATGTGTTTCCTCTATATGTCTTGCTTTCTTTTTGCTTGTTTGATCAACTGTTGTCTTCGGCATGTTGATTATTATGTCATTCTTGCAACCTTGTTCTAGTGATGTTGAAGGTTTGTGTTTATGTTCTGTTCTCTATGTAAACATCTATCACACTCACACACGAAGTTGTAAGCACTATCAGCAAGTGTCATCATGGTCATTTGAAGGTTTATTAGAGTTGTCACAATTTTCTCTTTCACCATTAGACAGTCCTACAATCAACCACACTGAGCATATGTTGTCTTGTTGGTTTGAGGTGTCCTACCATCGAGTCGTGTGGAGTGTGTGTTTGAAAGGTCATGTGTTCATGCATTCACACCATCACACACAACCATTTTTTCAAAATTCTATCGACCAGACCACCCTCCATTAGCCGGACCTCCACTGAGATGCACTACATAGTCTTAACCCTCAATGATCATGTATTACTGCCCAAAATTGCTTAGAGCTTGAGGCAACCTCCTAGGTAGTCTGTACTATGCAATCTTCAAATCAACCTAGCTGAATGTCACCTAGAATAGCATATAAGTTTCTCAGCATGCCATCTCAATTTGTGTTTCCCTCAAGCAAATCTATAAACCCCCCCGCTAGTGAGCCAGAGAGTTTGTCCGGGAAGTGACCCCGGGCTTCACTCTTAAAAATTTCCCAGAAGTTGCCAGCATGGCCGCTTTCACTGATTGAAGAAATTGCACAGACACGAAGGACAGGAACTCGGTGCCTGTCACTGTACTGTCCCCAAAATTTAGGAAGTTATGTTAGGAAGTCCCCCTATAAGTCGGCCTGCTGTTCGTCCTGAAAACTATGTAGTTTTCTTGGGCTATACTCCATCTGCCCAACACCATGCTTAGCCCAAAAATGACACAGACATGTCCTACAGGCCAAACTCCTAGTTTTGTGCAATTTTGTACAACAAGATCTTGGAGCCCATTACCAGCCTCCCTGGAGAATCTTAAGAGTTTTCAATGCCAGTGTCCTCCCTAATGCCTACACTACCTCCTTGGAAAATTTGCGTAGTTCTACCCTCTAGCCGGGCTAGATCCTGTCGATGGTCACTGGTGTTCCATACTACTCATCTCAACCTCCCTCTAAACTCTATGAAATTTTCCTTAACATTACCCCAGAGGCCACATCCCAACCTGAAATGTTCTTTGTGCAATTTCAAAACCTTATCCTCTCTCCCAGTCACCTGCACCTAAAAATGAAAGATGATGCATTGTGGTAGACTAGGAGATATTTTTATTTCATGTCATCTCATCATGAGTGATTGCAGATATAGGTACATGGATGAAACATGGTGCGACGACGTACGAGATGAAAAGAAGCGGATGATAGGAGACTTGTTTACGAATGGACAAACACACAAAGCATACCAATAGAAAGTGAAGGAGACACATGTGCATGCATGAACTTTCAAGCAAACACCAAGGCCATCGAAGACTTCACATACCTTTCCATGCAGAGGTGAATCTATGATTCGCCAAGAGCACACTCAACACTCAGGAGCACTACAACTCGACATAGAAGGCACCATTAGCATATGCATACCTACAACATCATGTTGAGTTGTGTCATGAGTCACCTCGAACACATCACTACTTTGGGTCATAACTGTATAATCAATGTAATGTAATGTGGAAGTCTAAGAGACCCATATGTAAAGTTGAATAGTCGTGTAAGTCAAAATTCATGAGGGAAGTCGAACAGTCACAAGGGTCAGTTTCACCCTTGGCTATATATACCCCTCATTTGTACATGTAAAAGACTTTTCACCTTGGCTCCTTCGACATAGCCTTGAGAGACTATAATCTTTTCTTTGAGGAGCGAGTAGTGGGTCCAACACCCTGTTATCGGGGTTAGTGATGTAATGGTGTACCGATGTGTCTTGGAACATTCACTTAATTTAGAAGCCTAATAAAATTCCAACACGTTTTCACACATGTATTGTATTTGTTTGTAAGAGTATTCTTTGGATGTTTGTAATGCAGGTTGCTTTAACCTGTATTAAGACAGTTGAACTATTTCAGCTATTCTAACATATATGATTTCAAAAATGTGTTGTATAATTTATTAACGTTGTCTTGCCCAAGTGGACTACTCCACCGAACACTCGAGAAAACCATTCTTATAAAATTGTTATAACAGTCGTCGCACTCATGTGGACTATTCTGATGGGTCTTGTACGTTCTATCCATTTATGACTTCCGCATCTAAGTGGACTTCTCCGCCAAAAGTTGCGCATGTCATCTTGTGTTGTGTGTCTCTAATAGAGTTGGGACTATTCCCTTTCAACTTGAGATTCACTCTCACCCTCTGCCCACCAAAGTGAAATAACCTCGACCCATGTAACACTAAGCACTCACTAGGTATGCGAACCTCATTGTTCAAAGACAAAGTAGACAACTCTCATGTGATGACAAGAAAGATCTAAGGCAAACCTTTACGATAATGACAACCGGGCCATCATACCAGATGGGACTCCTACACCAAACAATGCGAGGTCTAGTTGGGACTTCATACCAGGAATATCCCCATAATGTTGGTGGGTCTAGCACCATTAACAACAACATTGATTAACTAAGAAAAATCAAGGACATAAGTGTGAATAGGAAGTCCCTTGGATAATTAAAGAAGAGGAGAGAAAATATCGAATAATTTTAATAATTTTGGATCTATTTTGGGCCATTTTCTATTCACATGTATGAGAGGACTAGGGCATGTCTTACTACTGTAAAAATCAAGTACAATCATCTCAAAGGAGCCAAAACTAAACAAGGAAATAATCTATCTTGAAGGTCAAAGTCACAAAGAAGCTAGATCAAGCCAAGTGAAGGAGAAGGATGGCTAAAAGTTTTCCTAATTTTGTCACACATGGGAAAAGCATAAACAATTATAGAAGGCCAAGAATTGTAGGAAGGAAGACCAAAAATTCCAGTCTAAGGTTGCAAGGCCAAGGAGTAAGGACAAAGAAGAGGTTGCAGCAATATCAAGCAGAGGTTGACATTGGCTTGAAGAAAGGATTGACTTGGTCTTGGAGGGGTTGTTGGTCAAGAGTCTAGGTCTTGGAATTTGTCAATTGAAGATTCTATAAGAAGAAGAATTCTTGTGGATTTTTCTCTTAAGATTGGAGAGGGTTTCACCCTGGCTAATTGAATATATCTTGTGTCCTTTTGTCTCATTGTTATTTGTGATTCGATAGCTATTTGATAAAAGAGAATATTAATAGTAAATAAGAGAAAGAAGAAGCTAACTAAGCAAAGAAAAAACATATCACAATAAACTATCAATCAAGAGAAATCGTCTACATTGTTTTCCCTAGATTTCTCAACAATAACTGTGCCCAGCTCTAAACCTTGTCTCTGTCTAGTACGACTGTGCCTAGCGCACCATTATTTTATAGTGGAGAATATACAAACATAGTGTTAATCTAGGTTGTCATTGATGTTAATATCGTAGTGTTTATGATGGAAAATTCTCTGATACATGATGTTGCTTATTGATGCCCATTGATCATAATGCTCACAGTGATGAATGTTTGATATATGATGATATGATGATATGGAAGATCCAAGTGGATTAAACACATATATACAGACATAATAAAAGTAGTAGAGCCATCAAATTAGTTTATTAGAAGCCATCAAAGAAGAGCTATCAGAAGAGACGCCATAACAGAGGAGTTAATAGTAAAGACCAAAAAAGACATCGACGACTTATATTGACACTTTATCGGTAGCTTTATTATATGCCACCGCAAAAAACCTATGATTATGATTTGAGTTGCAGACTAGACCACTCCAATAGAAAAATATTTAAACTAATATCACATTCGTCGCATCAGAAATTTCATATTGCAAGTCTTAAAGGTTTGTCATTGCGTAAAACCCCGATTGCGATAGTATTGTGGACCTCCGATTGCGATAAGGTCGTGGACCCAAAACCACCGATTGTGATAGATGTGAAGGATCACTGATTTCAATGAATATATGGACTCGACAGATTTATTAACTGTTTTTTATTATTATATTGCGTCCGTTTCATCGGTAGTATGAATATTGAACATGTTACATCAGTGATGTTAAGAGTTGTGATTGTGGGATTTTGGATAATTGTGATTGAGATTAATAACATGGCATGTGGGACCTCCATATGGCCCTTGTGAATATTAAAAAGGGAATATCTGATATATTGTGTAGTAAGATACCTCCGAAAAGTTGCGATTGCGATTAGCGGTGATGTGGGATATGGGGACTGCTAAACTTCTATTATAATATGGATATAGCCTCTCTTATAATGTGATGTATGTCAAAAGGATAAGTTATAATTGATTGAATATTAAAAAAATTCCCTCTGATATATTTTAATATACCACCTCATGCACAAGTTAGCCCCTCCACCAATGAACGGGTCGTTTTCTTTATTGTAAAAGCTCATCTATATATATATATATATATATATATATATATACAAGTTGAAACGCTTCACTTGATATAGGCATCTAGGTATCGATTACAGAGAGAACAAGTAACAGTTCACAACTTGTGAACTTGAAGGAACATAGGAGGCCATAGATCGAGCAAGAAGGAAGAAAGATGAATTTCTAGCTGGAAATAAGGTGAAGGACGAGTAATTCTGTTGATTAGGTTAATCTTTGAAAGGCTTGGATCTATGATGAATTAATCAAGTACAAAACACTTATGTGGAGGGAAAATAAAGTTTCACTTGTCATCATTCTAAGGGAGCAGTAGCCAGCACCAGCATTGAAGCGTTTGTGTGTTTGTTTCTTGGAAGTAAGATATCGTGAAAGTAAGAAAATATCCTAAAACAATTACCACAATAGTAAAGAACAAGGGGTTGAAAGAAGAAAAGTATCTTTGTGCAGACATTGAGTCCTTAGCGCAACCTATAAAAGATATCATGTTGAAAAGCATCAACAGATCTTGGAGACATTGCTGGAAATCATGATGGCTATTTGAAATCATTACGAGGTAAGTTATACAGACCTTGTTTGGGCAATATGAAGAGTTGTGAAGACTCTTTCATGTGAGGATAGGTTGTCATGAATATAACAGTGATGTTGTAGGTTGACAGAATTAAGTGAAGAAGATTTTGGGAGTAGATAATTACTATCAAACATATCTAGAAAAAACTTTAGATGTGGGTTTGAGCCCAGAGGGTTGGTGCACTAAAGGTTGGAACATGAACAAGATAGGGTTGGTTCCTTGACAAGATAGGGTCAAAGCCCTTGGGGTTGGCGCCTTAGAATTGAAAGGATTGGTGTCCTGGGAGTTGATTCTCCTAAGTCGAAGGTTGGTGCCTAGACAAGATAGGGTTGGTGCCCTAGAGGTTGGAGCCTCATAAAATACCAAGTTGGTGCTTGGCAATAGGTTGGATCCCTATACATATTGTACCTAATTATTGTAAATATTATATTAATAAAATAATTTTTTCCTATTGTTCATTTTGTGTTATAAATATAATTGATTTAGATGGTAAAAATAAATATTGATTCACCCCCGCCCCCTAGTATTTCCAACAATTGGTTTCAGAGCCAGTACCTTCACTCAAAGCCTACCAGCTTGAAGGTTGATCAATTAGAACACAAATGGAAAAGTCAAGGAAGAATGCCTCCAACCCTCCTAAATATGTGTCTCCCTCAACCATCGAAGTTGAAATCAATCAATTTGTAAAGGCTCCATGGTTCAATGGAAACATTGATATATGGGAAGAAAGAATGAGGAATTTCTTAAAGGCTCAGGGCATTGAAATCTAGAAATTAGTGATTGATGATAGCATGATGGAGGGAGAATCTAAGGAGTATAATGTAAAATATGTGAAGGCAATCTTGAATGGGCTACCAGATTTTATAAATAATAATTTAGGAAAATGTTCTCCATCAAAGGGTATATGGGACAAACTTCATGACCTTCACTCAAAAGGAGCATTGACCATGACCACTAGTCAAGAAGATGATGGAAACCAAGAAGGAAACCTAGAACCCATCATAGAAGCTGAAAATGAGAATGATGACATCAAGGCTAAAGAAGACCTAGAAGATGAAGAGAATGAAAATGATTTTAAAGAAGATCTCCTCACGAAACTTATGGCTGCCATGGAGGAGATCATAAGTTTGAAAAAGGAAGATAAGGAACTTAAGAAGAAAGCACTAGTTGGTGACCTAGACCAAACAAGGAAGAAATTTGACCTTGTCAAGCTTCAAGTACTAGAAGGGGATGAAGAGCTTGCCAAGCTTCAAAAGGAATTTCATCAAAGAAAAATAAAGAATGACGAAGAAGTCATATCCATGACAAATCAATTGGATAAAGAAAAGAAATAGGAAAATAACATGTCAAGCCACCTAGAACAAAGACATGTCAGCTTGAACAAAATTGAAGAAGAGATTGGTCAATACAAGGAAGAGGTCTCCTCCTTAAGATGAACAACTAGAAGAAGCAAGGAAATGAGCATAAGGAACTGGGAAGAAAATGGAAGCATTGGTAATCATAAAAGGACGGGTTGATGAAGCAGAAACAGAGAAAAACACCATGATATACCAACTAAAAGCAAAGGATGAAGAAATAGTCAAACTAAAATATGACCTCAACCTTCTCAAGGCCGAAACATGTAAAGCTACAAGGATAATGGAAGAAATGGAGAGTAGTCTAGCTAAGGAAAATGAAGAAATATTTAGAATGAAATTAGATATTATATCCCTTAAATCAGAAGCAAATGAAGAAATACGTATCAAGGAAGAGTTTGAGAAACAACTTGCTAAGAAGAATAATGATTGTGAAATATTGGAAGAAGAGATTGTCTCCCTCAGGAAAAGGTTAAAGGGATGGACAAATTTTTGAAGAGCTCTCAGGCCTTGGATGACATGATCGACAATCAAAGATCCCTATTTCATAAATCAGGTCTTGGCTATGAAGGAGAATCCTCAAGAAAGAATGATGATGATTCAAAAAACAAGGATGTGAGGAAGCCAGAAAGAAATGTTTATGCTCCTAGTTCTAGCAAAGGCAAGGATAAGAGTCAAGGTAACAATGAAGGAGATCCTATTCCAAGAAGAATGCAGATGATGTCAAGGATGCAAGAAGCAATGGTTATAACCAAAGGATCTCGAGGCAGAAAGACTTCAAAAGTACATCATGGAAACTTCTTCTCCCAGGTACCAAAGTATATTTCTTGGCTATTTTTATTCTTGTATAGACTTTGGACACATGGCAAAGATTATAGGGCATACCACAAAGATAGACATTATGGTCCCCAACAATCTACAAGAAGAAATTCTGCAGGAAGAAATCATGAATTATTATTCATGAACAACATACAATGCTTCAAGTGTCATAACATTGGTCATATGGCATGTGATTGTAACTTAACTTAGGATCCTACATAAGCTAGAATCATGCCAAAGAAGAGAATTACACATGTATGGAGAAGAAAGCAAATACAATACAAAAATATCTTTAACTCTCCAACCAACAACACTTGTTGTTGACTTGACGAAGATATCCTTGATATTCTGAGTGTTTGATGATGGGATTCTATGAAAAGGAGATTGTCCATATAGTTAGGGGGGCTTGTGATTCTTGATCATTATTGTAGAAGCTATCTGTGAAAGGGTCGTTATGAAATCCTTGATGAGTTATATTAACAATCATTCTTTGATAGATCATTTCTCATGAAGACTGCTTTGAAAGAACATGATCTCTTATATATCCCATGGATTGTTGTTAAAGATATTTTCCACTTGATCTCTAAATAGAAATTGGAGTAGCAGAAGGCCATCTAATCCTAATAAGTGAATAACTATGATGTTGTTATTACAAAAGTTGAGTATTTTGACTCAGGGATTTGATGTGAGAATAGGTACATTATAGACACAAATAGAGGCAACTTAAAAAAAACAGATACATCTAGGAATGAAGATTGAGGGAAAGAGCAGTTGGCGACATCGAACAAAACTGAAGCATTGCAAAAAACTGCTAATGAGTAAAAGGAATTCAAAAGATAGTCACAAATTGGATGTCAAATATGATGGTAGAAATAACTCGCAGAAACTTTTAATAGAACACAAGGGAAAATGGCTCATCAAAACTACTATAGAAATAAGAATGTTACACAGTCGACCATAAGCTGAGTTTAATGTTGGTTACTTTGGAAAATAGCAACGCTGAGGCACAATCTCTCACCATTTCATCTGAATGCAATAATGTTAAAATAATGAATGGTGGTGACTTAAAGAGAAGAAAAAAATATAGAGGAACTTAGATTTGAAGAAAGATAATGAGAAAGACAATTTCAGTGGATTATTTCTCTTATTTTGGACTATGAAGACCTCTTAAATATGACTATGGAAGAAAACATAATATAGACAATGATCCTTCTATCTTGAGCAATAAGAAGAGCACCATGACAGGGGGAGCAGTTTGACAAGAGGAGTATTTCGACAAGGGGAGTCCTTGTGCACTCCTTTTCCATTGATGTCAAAGTGGGAGAGAAGAAGAATATTGCCATCAATGACAAAGGGGGAGATTGCTAATCTAGGTTGCCATTGATGTCAATATAGTAGTGTTTGTGATGGAAAATTATTTGATACATGATGTTGCCTATTGATTCCCATTGATCATAATGCTCATAGTGATGAATGTTTGATATATGATGATATGATGATATGGAAGATCCAAGTGGATTAAATACATATATATCGACAAAATAAAAGAAGTAGATCCATTAGAGAAGTTTATCGGAAGTCATCAAAGAAGATCTATTGAAAGAGAATCCATAACAGAGGAGTTAACAATAAAGACCACAAAACACATCAGCTCCTGATATCAGTGCTTTATCAGCAACTTTATTATATGCCACCACACAAAACCTCATATTACGATTGACCTGCATACCCGACCATTTCAATAGAAGCCTTAAAGGAATATCACATCCGTGGCATTAGAACTTTCATATCGCAAGCCTTAAAGGGTTGTTTCCCTGTAAAACCTCAATTATGATAGTATTGCAGACCATTGATTGTGATAAGGGCATGAAGCCAAAACCACCAATTGTGATAGACATGATAGATCATTAATTGCGATGTAGTTGTGAACCTGACAGATTTATTAACTATTGTTTAATATTATATCACATTCATTTCATCAGCAGTATGAATATTGACCATGTTACATCAGTGATGTTAAGAGTTGCGATTGCTGGATTTTAGATAATTCCGATTGCGATTAATAATGTGGCATGTGGGACCCCCATATGGGCCTTGTGAATATTAAAAAGGGCCTCTCCAATATATTGTGCAGTAAGAGACGTTCGAAAAGTTGCGATTGCGATTAGCGATGATGTGGCATATGGGGACTGCCAGAATTCAATTATAATATGTGTATAGCCTCTCCTATAATGCTATTTCTTTAAAAATTTTAAGTTATAATTGATTGAATATTAACAAAAGGTCCTCCAATATATTTTAGTATACCCCCTCATGCACAAGTCAACCC
>APFE031600982.1:56410-94580 GCA_000404065.3 Pinus taeda | reverse complement strand
TATATACATACAAGCTAAAAAGCTTCACTTTATGTAGGTATTCAGGCATCGATTACAGAGAGAAGAAGTAACAATTTGCAACTCGTGAACTTGAATGAACAAGGGAAGCCGAATATTGAGAAAAAGGAAGAAAGCTAAAGGTCAAGCGTGAAAGAAGCCGAAGGATGAGCAATTCTATTGATTGGGCTAATCTTTGAAAGTCTCGAATCTATGATGAATTAATCAAGTACATAAAAGTTCTGTGAAGGGAAAATAAAGTTTCATCTGTCATCGTATGAAGGGAGCAGTAGACAACACCAACATTGAAGCGTTTGTGAGTTTATTTCTTGGAAGTAAGATATTACTTCAGTAAGAACAATGAGAAGCAATCACTCCTGAAAAAGTTACCACAATAGTAAAAAACAAAGGGTTGAAAACAAAGAATTGTCTTTATGAAGACATTCAAGTCTTAGTGCAACCTATCAAAGATATCTTGTTGAAAAGCATCAACAGATCTTGGAGACATTGTTGGAAATCATGATGAATATTTCAAATAATCATGAGGTAACTTCTACAGACCCTATTTGGGCAATATGAAGATTTGTGAAGACTCCTTGATATGAAGACAGGTTGTCATGAATATAGCAGTGATGTTGTAGGTAGAAAAAATTTAGTGAAGAGTATTTTGGGAGCAGAGAATTACTATAAAACATATCTAAATAAAAATATAGTAGTGGGTTGGAGCCCAGAGGGTTGGTGCCTTGAAGGTTGGAGCCTCGAACAAGATAGGGTTGGTGCTTTGACAAGATAGGGTTGGATCCCTTCGAGTTGTTGCCTCAGAATTGAAAGGATTGGTGTCCTTGTAGTTGGTACTCCTAAACCAAGGTTGGTGCATTGACAAGATAGGGTTGCTGCCCTAGAGGTTGGAGGCTCACAGAAGACCAAGTTGGTGGTTGGCAATGGGATGGAGCCTATATATATAATATATATATATATAATATATATATATATATATATATATATTGTAACTGATTTATTGTAAATATTAAATTAAAAAAATAATTTATTCTCGTTTTTCATTTTGTGTTCTAAATATACTTAGTTTAACCGGTAAAAATAACAATTGAGAAGAAATATTGATTCACCCCCTCACTCAGTATTTCCAACACATAGTAGAAGTTAGAATAAGATATTTTTTAGACTGATTGCATCTCTTTACAATGAATGAATTTGAATTTCTTGGGATAGTATATCTTCCTTTAATTTGTGTATTATCCTCCATGAAAATCATGCCTCCAGTGACAATAAAAGTGCTAGTAATGGAAGCAATAGAAAGTAGCATTGAAGGAGTGGTAAACAATCATCATCTCAAGGTGTCAATCTTGAAGGATGCAACTTGTTTCATTAACAAGTCAATATATATTTCAAGGACTAGTAATATTCAAAAGTTTCATCAGAAAAGATATCACATAGAATGAGGAAGACGAAGAAGTGTACATCAACATTAGGAATTCCATATTTCACAAATTTGGTGCTCACTATCCCGTGTTGTCTTGTGTTGAGATCATAGGATGGATTCTACAACAAATTGAACTTTAGAACATGATAATTTGAAGAAAAAAATGCATATCCTTGGCTCCATATCAAGAACAAAAGCTTCATATGCATTACAAGCTTCCCAAGCCACAGGAATACCTAAATTCTCAGTTTCAAGAAGTATACAAAAGAGATCCTCAAGTCTTGGTGGCAAGAACCAGTTAAATTCTATCAAAATACTGATGGAATGTATAAGACTAAGATGTTGAGGAAAGTATATTAGTACCTAATGGGTATGTGTTTTCGAATTTATGGGAGAGAGAATGATGAATTATTTGAGGAGAAATGGGTTTAAATGGTGTACCCTTGTGCCACCGAAGGGACTATCCTCAATTGGTTTGACCCCATAGTCATTTTATTGCAAAAATGTGTTGCGAGAGTAAAGAACATTGCAGACGGTAAGAAACAAAAATTTTATGTCTTCATATTTTTTAAATGGTATATGTGCAAAGATGAATTCCCTGGAATGCAGTGGAAGTCGGCCTTTGATAAAAATATATTGTTAGTACACATATATTCCAAAATACTTTGGGAAACAAGATACAATGGGATATATGCTAAAATAATTGAATTCTTCATTTCAACATTATATCAGATGTTATTTGACATTGAAGCACATTGTATGTTAGAAAAAGAGAGGGAATATCTATTAGGCATTGCAGATTGGTTCACACCTCTTGGTGGGACATTTATCAATCTTTGGTGCATAAATAAGTCCTCATATTTTGCCTCTATTTGTGACTGACAAGGTAGTGATGCAGGAATTGGGTGATCAACTAACTATTGGGTTATTTCAATCATTAGAGAAGGCAAAGAAATCATCATGGTTAATCTTCCCATGAGGCATAGGATCATATAGCTTAAAGAACTTGGAGGAGAAAGAGGCAGAAACAAAAGAACTAGAGTGCCTTAAGTTCGGGTAATGAGATATCATCGATATGATCGCAAGGCCATAAATACTCAACAATGTGCAAAGCTTAGGTATAGTTGGATGTATACCTCAGTTTGTTGGTAAGAGGAAGAGAAGGTCAAGAATTGTTATAATTCCACCAGATCAATTGAAACATGAAAAGAAGCAATCCTATCCAAGGTAATGAGTGTTCTAAATGATCAAGAAGGAGGAGGAGGCCAAGAGGAGATGGATATTCAAGAAAACATTGAATTCAAAATAAAGAAAGTGTAAGAAACCACTAGGGAATGAAATAAGAAGCTTAAAGTTGGTGGAGATGCTAAAATGGTGGTTGAAGAAGAGAAGAAGAAGAAAGAGAAATAAGAGGTGCAAAATAGAAAATAGGTAGGAGAAGCAAGAAAGAGAGAAGTGCAAAAAACAACAATAACAAGAGGTAGTAAAAAAGAGGAAAGAACCATTAAGAAAGAAGAAATAAGAGGAAGATTTAAACAAGTAGCAAGAATAGGAAGACCAAAAAAGGAAACAACTTGAAGAGTAGGAGAGAAAGAGAAAAGAGGAGGAAGAGATGGCGAAGATATTGGAATAAGAGTTAATTTCCAAAGTGTTGGCCAACAGGTAAGCAGAGGAGGTAAAATAAAAAAATGTGGAAGTTGAATCAATAGTAGCCACCCTAAGCAATTGGCCACTAACTGCTCTCATAGGAGGAAATCTTTCACTTAGTGAGATGGGTATCATGACATCAAGAGAAGAAAGGATTTGGACATCTCCAGTTTCACTTTCAATGGACTCAAGCATAAGATCACTCAAGGGAGGAGGAAATACTTTCCTAATGAGTAAGATCTTCCCATATCCATCAATCTAGAAAGGGACATCATTGAATGCATGAGAACCAATCTAAAAGAAATAACTTCAGCAGTTATGGCCTTCGCAACAACTACATAGAAGAATATTGATTATCTCACATTTGAGGTTAAGAGGTTGAAGAAATGACTAACCAATGCACAATAACAACATGAACAAGGCCCTATAGAAAATAAAACTGTGTCTTGCACAAATTCCAATAGAGAATGTTTGCAATCTTAAATCCTTGATGAATTAAAGGAATTAGTGGAAGTGATGAAGTAGGTGTACAAAGAAATGATAATATTGCATAATGTAATAGCACCTTTGTTTGAGATACAAAAGGAATTGCAAGAAAGGGTGATGATATTGAGACTTTCTCACATGGCTATAGATTTCATACAATAATGGGGCACTAAATACTCCAATGTGTCGGCAGAATTTCCTAAATACTATATCATTCTATCTAAAGTTTCGTACTGGATTAGAGACCCTAGTTTGAGTACACAATATACTTTCTATTTTTGTACTTGGAGAAGTGAAGCCAAGGGAAGAAATCAATTGGGAGCTGTGAGAATCATTGGATGTAATAAAGAATGCTACTATACAAGAATACTTAGGAATCCATTCTTCAATATGTTATAGAGCCAATCAAACTGCATACCCAGTTGACAATGCTTTGGAATAAGTTACAAGTGGATTCAAAGATAGTATTGCTAGATGATTTAGAATGCAGAATAAGGTATGACAAAAATCTAGCATATAAGGTGAACGACCTAGCAGTTGAGTACACGGCATGGTATGAGTATGTCACTAAAGAGATCCATATTGAAGTGCCAAAGCTAATCATTACACAAATCTGCACATGAATGTATTTTGTTTTTCATAATTTTGTAAATGATAAATTTTGTAATTGGAAAATGAAAAGACATGTAGAATTCAAAGGGTCACAAGGAAGTTGAAGAGTCATGAGGTATGTCCAAGATTCATAGGGGAGGTGAAAGGTCACCTCATTTTTTGTATGTAGAACCTCATGGCTAAAGAAAATTGGAATATTAGCTTTGGTTTCTCCTTGTAAGCATATTATAGAGAGATTGCTATTCTTTTGAGAAGAAAGTAGTAGCTTTTATGTTCCACTATTGGATCAAGTGAATGTCTCTTGTACTTATTCATTTCAATACTTCTACTTAATCCTAAAAATCTCTTTGAGCCAGGCAGTTGTTTCACACATATATCATAAGGCATTGTAAGAATCTTCTTTTAAATGGTTAATGGTATGTGTTTACATTTATATGTGTTGAAGAAAACAATTTTTTTTTTTTTTAATCTCTAACACTAATATTATCTGGAATTGGTTTGCAGATTTTTCTAGTGTGGTTTTTGAGAAATTGAATTCAGATATTCCACAGTCTTCATCTTTAATTTATTGATGTTTCGAGTCTAGACCAAGACTCATCATCAGGACTCATTTACAAAGAAGAGAAGTGGGAGCCATAAATATGGTTAGGTGAGTTTTCATGTTGGGAAGCCGATGATTCTAAATGATTTTAATTAAAATTTTATTATTATTACTATTATTATTATTATTATTGTTAATACATTTACTTCTAATATTATAATTATTTTAATGAATAATTGTATGCCTTCATGCTTTAATAATCATTGTCGATGTAAACTATTTTCCAATCAATTAACTTTTATTTCATTTACATGATCTTTATTTAGAGTAATGTTATCATTGTTCTACTGAAGTTCATGTTATTTACTTTACTCATAGTACTTTTGTATGCATATTACTTATAAGTAGTTGAAAGGACATTTTAACTTGTATTTATCAAAAATTATATTATTTTTCTCACATATTGTTGATTTGTGCCAAAGAAAATCATCAGTTAAACTAGATGGAAATTGGGCCAATATATCGGATGTGACTCCTATTCCAAACGGTGCAGGGCTTAGCCTAGCATAGTCTTGCCTAGACTAATCTAGCCTAGCCTACCATATCTTAACCTAGAGCCTAACCTCACATAGGCTAACCTAGCCTAACCTATACTAGCCTAGCTTGGCCTAGCCTAGCCTCGCCTAGTATTTCCTAGACTAATCTAGCTTGGCCTACCTTAGCTTAACCTAACCTAGCCTAGCCTAACCTAGCCTAACATAACCTATCCTAAACTAGCTTAATCTAGCCTAACCTAACCTAACCTAGCCTAACCTAGCCTAGTCTAACCTAGCTTAACCTAACCTAACATAGCCTAGCCTAACCTAGCCTAATCTAGCCTAGCATAACCTTGCCTAACCTAGCCTAGCGTAGACTAACCTAGCCTACCCTAGGCTATCCTATCCGAGCCTAGCCTAACCTAACCTAACCGAGCCTAACCTAACCTAACATAACCTAGCCTAACATAATGTATCCTAACATAACCTATGCTAGCCTAACCTAGCCTAACCTAACCTAACGTAATCTCGCCTAACACAACCTATGCTAGCCTAACCTAGCTTATCCGAAACTAGCCTAACCTACCCTATCCTAAACTTGCCTAGCCTAGCCTACCCTACCCTAATGTAAGCTATCCTAGCCTAGCCTAGCCTAGCCTAAGCTACTCTAATGTATCCTAGCCTAGCCTAACCTAATGTAACATAGCCTATCCTATCCTAGCCAAGCCAAGCCTAGCCTAGCCTAAACTAGACTAAACTAGTCTAACCTTGTGTTGTGTAGCCTTACATTGGCTAGTCTAGCCTAAGCCTATACTACCTAACCTAGCCTAGCCTAGCCTAACCTATGAATTTATGTCTATTGGAAAAAATATTTTATATGTAAATATTTCAACTAAAACATAATATAAATTCTCTAATAAATAAAATTTTCATATATATATATAATAAAATAAAGTTATAAAAATAAATAAAATTTTATTAAAAACTAAATTACTAACCTAAAATTCATATATCTATTTTTAAGAGGAATAAAAAAACTAAGAAAAACATCCTATAAATATTAGAAATAATTTAAATTACATATAAACACACTTGCTCACTTCAAAACAACAAAAAACTTACCACTTTAAATAAAATAATTGTTATTTTTTGTTTTAAATTAATTAAAAAAAAGAAAACATAAACCTTCCATTTAATATAAAGGCGGCAAAACCAATTTTCCTATTTCAGATTTATTAAATGAAATATATAAAAGAATGAATTACAATACTTAAACTAAAATAATAATAATAAAAGATATACACAAGATTATAAAATTGAAATATAAATAATTATATGATATTTTAAAATATTCTGTCTTACCCAATAAATTAAGCATAAAAGAGGGGAAAACCAATTTTCCATTTCTTACTTTAATGAATGAACCTATTTAAAAAGTATGAATATAGTTATAAATAAAATATAAATAAAAATATAAAAAATATATAATTGAAATAGCGAATAATAATATATCACCTTAATTATATTTGTTTCTTTATTCGTATGTTAAAGTAAAAAAAAAGTGTGAAGTTATATCTGATTTTAAAAATTTTAAAAAATAAATGAATAATTAAACTTAAAAAATAATTATGTAATTAACGAGGTTATACAAGTGAAATTAGAATAATAAAAAATCCAAAAACAAAGCAGATTGAACTCGTTAAACTCACATAAAGCATTGAAAAATGCATAAAACATTGAAAAATTAATTAAAGAAAAAGATAATAATATGGCTATGTTAAATGTTAAAAAAAATGATTAATTAAACTCACAATATTAAACTACAAAATAGATCAATTAAATGACTAAATATTCACCATAAAATTTTAATAGAAAATTAAATTTCTGCAAAATCGCAAATATAAAGAGCAATGACCATACTGGTTAAGCTATCGAAAGAGAAGGGGAGTGAAGCCATAGGGATACATACATCATCTCCACAACTTAAAATAAACTAAGGCATGGCAGCATAGCATATAGGAAGGAATAAATCGCCAAACAATATAAAAAAAAGATATGAAACGCTAAATGAGACGCCCAAAGCAGAGAGACACACGAATATGAAGCGCTTTCAACATAACACAACATGAAAAAGAGAGCCGAAGATGTTTGTAGCAGGGAATCTTTACAGAGTAATATTTTGGGAATTTGCAATTGACTTAAGTTTATAGTGTTTTTGTTGTATTCTTGAATACTTTGAGAATCTACAATTAACTTAAGTCACAAAATTTTATAGTAAATATATTTTTCTCGAGCTCTACCAAGTAATGATGGTTAAAAATAATGTCAGATTTGATATATATAGATAAAAGAGTTGTCTATAATGCGATTTTTTTGGAGATTCGGGTGACGGCGGAAGAAATTGAGGTTAAATCTTGATTTGTTGCAGTTAAAATGGTTTTTTAACTGTATATTTGGATTCAGCACCCTGAAAAACCCCTAGTATGCTTTGATTGTGCAGAAACTATCTATCAAACTTGCGATTCCAATAAATTGCTGTCAGATTTTAACTAAAAAACCACTAAATTCTTTTTCAAAAAATCATATTATAAACAACTGCTATAGATAAATAGAGTTCAGCCTCCTTTCAACACATGTTTTTGTCCTGTACAGATTATCATAACGGTCATTCAGCTCTTTTTAACGGATATTTAATTTCCCAATTTCCCTACATAACAGATGGACAAAATTCCCCTTTTCAACTCATAATCATAACGGTTCTCTTTGTCCATGCTTTTTGGGCACGGTCGCTGACAGGTTGTCGTGCTCTTTGTGGGGCACTGTCTGTGACAGGTTGTCATGCTTTTTTCCAACAACGTCTCTGAGAGGTGCTTTTGACGGTTAGAGATTCTCATATTTTTCTAAATTTGTTTTGAATTAAACATTTTATTTCTAGGGGTTTTTTTAAATATATGAATTATCACTTATTAATGAGTTTTTAAATTTAATCATATGTTTTTTAAATTTCTATATTGTATCAATGAATTTTGTGAATTTAATTTATTTATTGTGGTTTTTAAGTTTTTTAAAGAAATTTGATATTTGGCCTTTTCAAACTTAACTATATTCTTTATTTTTGTTTTGTGTTTTTTTAAAGATGTAGTATAATATCAATTTTTTTTTAAAGAATATGATATAATATTGATTGATTCAAATTTTAACATTTTTTAAACTAGGACTTTATTTATGATTCTATTTAGATATAAGTTTGACTTACATAAGACTTTAAATTTCATAAATTTGAGATTAAGATTGATATACGTCAAATTTTGGTGTAATTATATTTATTTATTCATAATTATTTTTATTTGATGATACAGTGATCTACACTTTCATGTTAGTATTTTTCACAAAACCAAATTGTATTAATAGCATCTAGATGTAACAATTAAAATTTGGTTTAAAACCAATAATGACTTCCTAATATAAAATTTTCTAAATTTGTTTTTTTTAAGTTATAAAGTTTTTTAAATTAAATACTTGTTAATACAAATTTTCAGTACATTTATGTTTATTATTAATTTATGGGTATTTATTTTTCTATTTAAATTTCTAATAAAATCTTATAAGTAATATAAATGTATTTGTATTTTTTTAAAATCATACAAGTCTTCTAGGTTTATGTAATTTTTACAATAAAATATTTTAACTAGTAATAATGTGTTGTTGTCCACTACAACAAAGATTTCTTTAAAATATATCATAGTACTTTCAATTTTTTTTGTTTTATGAGTCTATAACATAATATCCATATATCCATATATGACTTGTTTATGTAGTTGTGTATATAAAGATTTTGTATCAATGCTATTGTAAATAATGGTTATTTATTGATTATTTAATGACTCATGACATTAAACATTATTTTTATAAGGTCACTACTACTATAGTAGGGCATGTGTGTTAGTTTTGAGTTTCACTTACACATAAAATTACTATCTTTAGTTAAATTAGTGTGCCTTGCAAATTGATATTGGTTTAATTGCCGATGACTATTACCAGTCCTTCAAGGAGATATTTCACAAAAGTGCAAGAAAACCCTTAGAAGCTAGGGTTGGAGTTGAAGATAGGGTCTTGAATGCAGAATCTATGGCGGGGAGCATAGGGGGGAGTGCTGCTCCCTCCTACAGTTAAGCAGTCATAGCTGGAAGTAAGGACGTGGAAAAGAAGCATTTCAAAAAACCTCTAGAGAATATTTCAGAAGCACGAAGCCAGGGGATATCTGAAAGAAGTAGATATCAGGATCAGGAAGGGAACCAATAGGAAACATGTAAAGAAGGAGAATGGAGGTAGTAATGAAAGACCGTCTTCCATATGGGGTCTGCAAACTCAAGTCAGGCATTATTCCTCGGGTTGTATTGAGTGACCCAGCGATACAAGCACATAGGGATCATATGATGGAACATACAATCATATGCAAGTTCATGGGGTTATGGCTGACGGAGAGGGCATTACATGTCTAAATAAGGAGCCATTGGAAGCCAAAGGGAGAAATACATTTACATCTAGGTTCTAAGGGCATTTTTACAGTAATATTCACAAGCTTAGAGGACAAAGATAGAGTTTTTGAAGGAGGGCCCTATTTCTATGCTATAGCAGGACTCTACGTGCGACCATGGATGATGAAGTTTGTCTCGGAACGTGAAAATTTCACATTAATATCGTTTTGGATCAGACTATACTCCCTTCCCCTGGATTACTGGCTACCAAAATCTTTGAAAACCATAGGCAACAAGCTGGGGGATTTTCTAAATATCTCAGAGGCAACTCTGAAAGGACGATATACCTCCTTTGCCCGAATATGTGGAAATGAATCTATCTGGAGCCCTTTTGGAAGAAATAATTTTAGAAGTATATGATAAAGATTGGGTGCAAACGTGCACATACCGTTTAATCAACATAGAGACTGCCCCATAATGAATATGGAAGGTAACCAAAAAACCACTATGGAGAGAGATCATGAGGGTTTCACCAAGGTTGGGAGCAAAGGGGAAGGGGCAAATGTCCACACAAGAAGGTAAATGAGGATAGACATACAAGACACAATAGCGTCAAGGTCCTGGAGGAAGAAGAGGGGAACAAGGAGACATTCTAGGATATGGAGAATGTAGCAAAGGAGATGGATAAGACAACTGACATGGAGGACATCACAGTAAACAACCAACAAAGGGATGATCATCTACCAAGCCTGATGGAGATTAGTATGGACTAGGAGATGATCCCAAGTGAAGTGGGAACAGAGGACCATGAGCTACAGGAAAATTTGGATAAGGAAAATCTAGATCTAGAGAAATTTCTAGAATAAGGAAAAAGCATAGGTGTGGACTCCCTGCCAAAAGAAGATTATGATAGAGTACAACATCTCTTTCTATGAAGGTCACAAGTGAAGGGAGTTGGAGTCAAAAGAAACCATGAAAGCCAGGAGCCAAGTGGGGTCAAGATGATGGAGAATTCACAAGCACAATCTCCAAAGAACTCAAGAAAGAAAAGAGGAAGAAAGAGACAGAATGAGCTATTGAACGAATGTGGAAAACTATTGATTAACTCAGGTAAGATGAAATATATTACCAGTTATTCCTTTACTAACCTTTCTTAATGAAGCTCTCAACCTGGGACATTAGAGATATAGGGAATAGAAGAAAACAAAGAAATCTTAGTAACAGAATGAAAGAAGAAAAACCAAACACGGTTTTCAATCAAGATACAAAATGTTTGATGGAAAAGATAAGAGATATTCACAATAAGTGGTTAATCAAATATGAATATTTAGAAGTTAAGGCTAATAAGGATTCTCACGTTGTGGGATCAACAGAAATTTGGAATCCTGGATGCCAAAGCATCCAGGAAGTATCTCTTCTTGATATGTCAACCTGTAGGGGATAAGGAGATATACATGATTACAAATGTTTATGGACCTCAAAAGTAAGAAAACAAACTCAAGCTTCTTGCCTCCCTGGAGGACCTAAGAGCAAGACATCCAATTTTACCCTGGATCATTGTAGGAGATTTCAATATGATAAGATCTCTCTCGAAAAAAAAGGAGGCACTAGACAACTAGGTAGAGACTCGATTGCCTTTCAGAACTTCATTATGAGCATGGGTCTAGTGGACACTGAAACAATTAATGGAACCCGCACTTGAAACAACAAAATGGGATGGCCTTCTCATGTTGCTTCCAAACTTGATATATTTATTATTTCAAAGGACCTCCTTCTCACAGGACCTGCCATAACAGCCTCCATTCTGTCCTTTGGAGGATTAAATCATTGGCCTATACAGCTAGAAGCCACTTTCATGGGCACACCGAGAAACACACCTTTCATGTTTGAAAATGCCTGGCTCTCACACCCTAAATTCACTAGTAACATTGATAAATGGTGGAGAGAGGAGCTGAATATTTAGGGTACAAAAATGTTCATGCTCCAACAGAAACTTAAACACATCAAATCCCCTCTTAAAGCTTGGAATGAAAATGAATTTGGAGGTATCTTAAAAGCCAAAAGAGAAACTGAGTAGAAGCTATAGGAGATCAATCAGATTAACATCACAGAGGGCTTTACCGAAGAGCAAAAAAAACTAACTGACTCTCTGCAGAAAGAATGGGAGGATCGATGCTCACAAGAGGAGATTTTCTAGAGGTAGAAATCAAGGATACAATGGATTAGAGAGGGAGAAAGAAATACAAAATTCTTCCATAAATCCACTTTGGCTCACAGGGTACACAATAGAATCATTAATATGAAAGATTTTCAAGGTATTGAGCTTGTCTCTCACAATGATATGGAATGTGTCCTGGTATAGCACTTCTACAATATTGCAAAGGAGCCACTAGAGGACAAATTTAGGTTCATTGACCATTTTACTTAGTATATCCCTAAGTTGGTTACCAGAGAGGACAACCACAATCTCAACGAGCCAGTTTCGGAAGAGGAGGTCACTGAAGTGATTAATGAAATGCAGAATGGTAAAACACTAGGCCCAGATGGATTCAATGTATACTTCTTCAAAGCTTGCTAGGAAACTGTCAAACATGATATCCTTGAGGTTGTAGAAGACTCAAGAAAATCCAAAAAGGTACTAAAGGATTTGAATGCATCTTTCATAGCTCTTATCCCAAAGTAGGAAAATTCCATGACTCCGGAGGGTTTTTGGCCCATAGCCTTATGTAATGTGGTGTATAAAATTCTTTCCAAAGTGATAGCCAGTCGACTCAAACCACTTCTACCCTTTCTCATCTCAGAGGAGCAAACAGGCTATGTGGAGGGAAGACAAATCCTCAACAACATTATCTAAGCTCATGAGGTGGTACACTGTCAAAAGAAACAAACTAAATGGTATGATCATTCAATTGGACCTAGTAAAACCCTATGACAAATTAAGTTGGTTTTACATAAAAGGAATTCTAAATGCCTATGGTTTTGACCAGAATTGGATAAGGTGGGTGACGACATTAGTTACCATGACTAGTTTTTCCATTCTCCTTAATGGAGCTCCATCTACAACCTTCATACCCTCCAGAGGACTTAGACAAGGTGATCCACTCTCACCGCTCCTCTTTGTCCTCATGATGGAAGGGCTAGGTAGAGCAATAAAAATCGCAAATGCTGAAGGACGAATTCAGGGTATCAAACTTACTGCGGATGGAGAGGCAAACACTCATCAACAATTTGTGGATGATACAATGTTGTAGGGCATACCTACAATTAGGGAAGCTAGAGCAATCAAAAACATCTTGAATGACTTGGCTATGGCAGCAGGCACAGAGGTAAGCCTGAACAAGTCCAAAGTTTTTTTCTTTAACACTAATATTGCTATTCAGAGAAACTTTACCATAATTCTTGGATTTCAAAGGGAACAACTACCTTCCAAATATCTTGGCATCCCTCTTACTAACAAACCTCTAAGCAAGAAAGTGTGCGAGCCAATATTAAATAAACTTCTGGACAAGGTTAGAAAATGAACATGCAGGTCACTAAATTTGGCAAGGGGCCTAGTGCTCACATAGGCAGTTTTGCAGGCCATTCAAATTTTCATGTTTTCAACTCTTCGTGCTCCCCAACGTATTAAGAAACAGATAAAAAGCATACAAAGGGAGGTTCTGTGGGGCAGAGGAGAAGATAAAAATAAGTGGGCTTTAGTAGCTTGGGACAAGCTCTACAAGCCCAAGAGCCATGGTGGATTGGGGCTTCATGATCCTGAAACCCTCAACAGAGTTTCAGGAGCCAATCTTTGGTGGAGATGGATTAAGGAACCGAATTCCCCTGGGTTAAGCTATGGAAACAAAAGTATGCCAAGTACTGTCAGGAGAAGGATCACATCAGAATGTCAGGTAAAATCAAGCGCTCCCTCATTTGGAACCTTGCTTGGGATAACAAAAGTATTGTTCAAAATCATTGTTTTTGGGAAATTTGAGCAGGGGACCTTGCTCGATTTTGGGAGGGAAATTGGCAGAAGGAACCCAACCTTTATAGGGATGAACTTGTAGCTCTCAAAAGTGACACAAATAACAAAGTTATGGTTTTGGTAAAAGACTTCTAGGATCGAGAAAGGAATAATAGAAAATGGAGGAAGTGGAATGATCTACGATACAATCATGAAAACCCGCTGAAGATCAAGGCAGAACCTCTCACCTAGGATCTTGAGCATAGAAGGATTCGGCTATCTTCCTCATCAGATCAATTAAGATGGGAAAGAATACCTAAGGTAACTTTAACCTCAAAGTGGCTAAACTGGAAGCCACAGGATTTAGCTTTGTGAATACTAATTAAGGCTGGAAGAAACTTTGGCAATTTCCACATTGGATGAAAGAAAAGTTATGCATCTAGCTAGTGCATCAAAGGAAGATCTTAACTTGGGAGAATCTCCTTAAGAAAGGCTTCATTGGGCCTTCCAAATTTTACCTATGTGGCACTCATGAGGAGACGATTGAACACCTTCTAAACCTCAGTCATTTCACTTCAAAGGTGTGGGACTGGGTGGCCTCCATTTTTAGACAAACTAATAGGGATAGTCTCAGCATAGCCAACACTTTGAAGAACTAGAGGAGAAAATTATTAGGGAATGAGATTGTTAATAAATCTTGGATTCTAGGTTCAGGCTTTATCAACTGGAATGTTTGGAAAGAGCACAACAGTCGGGTTCAAAAACAAAACAAGCATGCCTCAACACATAATTGATCAAATTCTAAGGCAACTCAAAGACACCGTAAGAAGCTTGTTGAGGACCCTTCCTAAAGATCCTCCTCTGCCCCAAGAGGAGAGAATTCTACTTCACTTGGGTCTCTAGTCTATCAATCCTCTGGGAATAATAAAGGAGGCGAGCCTTATAAATAAAGGTGTCAACATCTGGAAGCCCCCCTTATGGTTTCTTAAAGGTTAATATTTATGGAGCTACTAAGGGCAACCCGGGATTAGTGGGCTTTGGGGGGTCCATAAGAGATGATCAGGGACAAATACATAAAATCTTCCATGGCCACTTGGGGAAGGCCATTAATAACATGGTTGAGCTCATGGCATTAGAGCAATGCTTGGAAATCCTAGTGGACTCAAATTCACACAATTTTATAATTGAATCATATTCAGAATTAGTCATTAGAGTGACTAAGAAAATTAGCAATGAAACCTCTCCAGATAAAGTGTCGAAGCACTAGAAGCGTGTGTAGGTTTTTTACCGAATCCACTCTCACCTGTGTACCCTTAAAACTAACAGATTTGTTCATTTAAAATGGAAAGCTAATATGTTAGCAGATCAATTGGAAAATGAAGGAGTCACCAATAAGGATAGGGATTCTAGGTATGCTTGGGACTCGTTACCTCCAGTCAAATTGTGGGAGGACTATCACTGTCAGGTAACCCAGGATATGGAACTATGGACTAACAGGATAGATCAAAGGGAGTCGGAAGACTAGTGGGTGGAGAGAGAACCACATATAATCTAACCCGCCTTGGTTCGACTATTTTCCATAGTTTGGAATTCTTTTGATTGAATGACGAAAGGATTGACTCAGTCAACACCATAGGGTGAGGTGTCTATTTTCATTTTGCTTAGTCGGTGTTTGACGGAGGATTATGGTGGACAGGATTGGCTCAAGATATGCTCGTTAGACAGAATAGAAGGACAACACATGGCAAAAGGATGTGTTTGTTTTTTCGTTCTTCAACCACTCTAAAACCACAAGTGGTACATCGGGTAGGGTTTGACTAGTTTATGGTTTTCTTTAGTTCAGTTCCGATTCCACTCTTCATGCGATGCATGGTAGGGTGATGTGAGAGAAAATTGCCCTCATCAGGTGGTTAACTCTCGCGCTTCTCATCCTCCTGATATTCACAATGATCTTTGGACCTTAGTCTGCTAATCAATGATGACGATTTGTTTATGCTAGTTGGTCTAACCCGAAAAAAGATTAGAGTGTTATGCTTTAATTTTCGTTGAGTTCGTTTGATAGTTTTTAGCTTGGCTAGTGGTGTGACCTCTTATGGATCCATGACAAGTCATCTGCGGCTTTTTGTTACCTCTGGCTCGATGGACTAGTTCTCCATGGATTTCATAGTTCTTTTGTTGCATGGCATCACTACTAGATGGCCTGGTGCCTTAACTGTCTAGCGGTTCTTCCAGATTTTCCTTCTTAGGTTTCTATTGGTTTTGGGTAATTGGTTCGGTTCGGCCTGGCCTGCTGACTATTGAACTCTCACAAAGTGGCTGCAGCCTTTTGTAAATTATGTATTTTTAGCTAAGCTTAATAAATAGTCCTACTCTTACCTGATAAAAAAAAAGATATTGATTTACTTGCCATTCATTGAAAACAAAGCTAATTTTCTGAGATCAATATGAAATCATGCTATATTAGTTTAAATAAATTACGTTTATTTCCCTTATGAAATAATTGGAGGTAAGTTTATTCTTTGTATTCATATTGATTTATATTGACTTGTTATTGAGACTTTCGTGCCCTTAATCCATGCCTCATCTTAACAAAAGTATAAAAAAGCTAGAACAATTAGGCGACTACTACATAGATATAACAATGAGTAAAAAAAGTATGCATACTGTGGTGAATGATGGATGGGCCCTACTTTATATTGATGTGACAATTCCACAAGAGCTAAGATGTGGATGCCAGATAACACATGGTGGGCCTAACACAACGACATTAAAAAATTTCATTGAAAATGCTAATAAAAATATATCAACTACATTAATTATGTAATAAAAAAAAGTATTTATAATAATTTTATTTAACAAAAACAATACAACTTTTTTTATCTATATGAAAAATATTTATAAGGTTAACCTAAATATTAATATTAAAAAATCTATATAAAAAAACAAATTATTATTATATTAATATTAACATAAATATTAGCCCCAAGAGTTAGCTCAATCAGTCAAATCCAGTGCCTCGCCAATGGGAGGTCACAGGGTCGAATCCCGAAAGCTCTTGGGGTCAAGTCAGTAAATAGGCTGAGGGGTGTTGATGCCCTTCGAGTGGTGTCCACTCAGTGTTAAACAACCCTGGACGTAGCGGCTACCCATTGACCCCGCTATTTGTGAACCAGTATGTGAAAAAAAAATTATTAACATAAATACAAACATAAATATTAATATTAACAAATTTTATATAAAAAATAAATTATATTATATTAATATTACATAAATAAAAACATAGCTATTAATAAATAATAGGTTTAAATAATAATAAATAATACACCTAATTAAACTAAATTAAAATAATCTAAAATAATAATAATAAAAATACATTATTCATAATTAAATTAAATTAATATAAATTAAAATTATATATAATATTGTTAAAACTTAATATTAATAAATAACAATATATATAAAAAATGAATATTTGTAATGTGAATGTAAATATTTATAATAAATATTAATATTAACATTTTTTTTATATTCAATGTGGTTCTAAATATTTTTAATATTATACTAATATAAATATAAATATTAAATTATAGAATCAACAAATATTTATAATAATAATGATAATGATAATAATTAAATTGTATTAATAAAAATTAAATTACATGAGTTTTATGTGTATTTCTTCTCTTGGTAATTTGTTATTGCAATTGTTTAGTTTGTTGTTCAAAATTGTAAAAATAATAAATATAAAATAAGTTATTTGTATATAACTTAAGAATTAACATTATAAATCTTATGGATAATATTATATCTTACTATTATTAATCTTCTCATTAATAAATGCAACCAATCAATATAATCACTCTTTCATTAATAAAGAGAACCACTCAATATTATCACAAATTTCTGTAGCCATGAATAAACACCATTGAGAATCCCTAACAATGGTTAACGATGATTATTTTTTTTCTTATGGTGATAATCTTTATAGCAACGTGAAATTAGATCATTAATTTCCATGATTTCAAATCCAACTGTTTAACACTACACCCTATGACTAATGTTATTAATGCAATGGACAATATTTGAACCTACTACTAAGAAAAATTAAATTGTTAAACTCAACTCAAAAATAAAGCTAAGCAACTAGCACAATAACACCAATGAAATATAAACAAAAGGGAAAAATATTAAACCCAAGGGATAAATGTTATAAACCCACATATACATACAACAAGATATATATAAAAAACCATCACATATTATAAATTGAAATGCGTTTAAGCATACATACAACAAACTCAAATGTAACACAAACACACTGAAAAAATATTGCATACAATGGAAAATATTAAAAGCTACCAAATGATTGAAATTCAAAGAAAACTGACAAATGATTGTGCACATGACAACCCCAATCGAAATAATATCGAAATTTCTGACATTTAAACTGAGCATAGACAGATTTTATTGAGCTACAATAGTTAGAGATCTATTTAGGGTCTCGTAATATCAATAATTTCTACAAGGAAAATCTACTTGAAATACTCAACGAGAAGACAAATATTTAATGTGAGCCTCTTCCAAAACACACCCAGAACATTGAAAAGAGCAATACCAATTGAAATCAATAGGATAATGCTCACGATGCTTCATCCTTTCCAAGCCATTCCTTCTTGTTTTCCTTGCAGACTCTCATTAGTGCAAATGATACAAGGTTTCTACATTTTCTACATCTCATTCCATTACATGCAAGACACGAATATGCTGATTAATAAAACAAGGATGGAAGCCATGTTTTATATCCAACCTTTTGTAAAATAGGTAACAAAAATTATGTTTTTTGCAATAGATTTTATCACTTTAATGTAATAGATATCATCATTGTTCTCTTCGTTTGCATTTTAATGACAAAAATATACAATTAAAATTATTACATAAACACAAAAACAAACAAATATATACATACACACATTTTGTTAGAGCTTTTTCATATATAACTTTTTTAAAGCCAACTTTTTTTTTATTATACATAAATCTAATAGCATTCAAAAGAAGAAGAGAAGAAAAAAAATAGGTTAAGTTCAACCAATGAGCAACATCACTACCAAAAAATTAATGACCCATGCAATTTCTTCCAAATGGTCAATTTACTAACTTTACCAACCCACAAATCTATTCAAATGATAAAAAAGAAGAACAAAAAAATTATCAATCTACATACAAATAATTGCAAAACAATAACTATTATATAGAACTATCCATCTTTTTCTCAATTACTTCCAAAACACTAAACATTATCAAGATAAATACCTTCGAAATGATATGGAATTCGATCGTTCCTTTGCTTTCTTTCTAAGTGTAACATATGCACTGTCCCGAATTTTAGAATAATGTTGAAAAGAAAAAGGCAGAAGAATCCATAAATTATCTATTAGTTTCTCTCTTGATATAGTTGTAAATGGAAAACCCTACCTCTTTCTATCTCCAATATCTACAAAGGCACATTGCAAGGTCATATGTCTAATATTCCCCCTAACGAGAGGTGAAATTGGCACAACGTTTGGAGAATCACTATCAAAGAGAACACCATATTACTTCTAAAAACTAATCGTAGTTAATTGCGGAAGTTCTGGTGGCTTCAAAGTAGGTAAGAGCATGTAGTTGAGAGTGTGTAGTTGAGAGCGTGTGATCCAACAATTAACGTTAGCACAACTTGCTCTTCAGGGCATAGAAGCACTTCACACTCAAATGGTTCATCATCATTGTCACCTATTTCTATTCTTCTAGTACATTTTGCAACACATTTTGTGATAAGAAAATTTAATGATTTAAGCATCTTCTGGTTATCCAAGTTCATGAGGCTTTTCATTAAACATAAGTGAACAGAAGAATAAAATATACCTTTTTTAGGTCGAACCAAGAAAATGTCAACACACGTCATAAGATGATCCGAGTGAGTAAGAAAAAACTTTGCATTTCTAATATAGTTTAAAATATTGCAAAAAGGCGCATGTCTCAGATTGTCTCCTTGCTGCCTATAATTTTTGTCCAAAGTCACAACAATGTTTAAGATTTCCAACAAAAAGTGTTCTACGTGCATAAGAATGTTTATCATTTATAAAAAGAAGACTCCCAAGGTCACCCAGAAGAATGACAAACCTACCACCAAAAGGATAATCCTTTTTCTCAAGAAAGGCTTCTCTCATATGAGAATAAATCTGTATGAATATCCTAGGACTGATAAAGCTCATCTCATCAATCAACATATGTCGAATATGCCTTATGCATTATATTTATTTCAATTTTGTTTTTCCTACACATTAATGATTTTGTAGAAACCATTGATCCTTTTCGATTTCTATGCACAATTGAAACTACCACTCACATCCGAATTGGAGAATAGTGTATCAAAATTGTGGATATAGAAGTGTTATAAGAGTAAAAGTTACAATGGTGTTGATGGTACTTATCATTTCTATAGTTAGGAAGATTGAGTAATATTACTCTTAATTAATTTTTTTTTTTAACGTTGACTTGTCGAACTAGAAGGATTTGAGTCGTGGTGAACCATAATAATTGCATGTTAGTATTAAATAAGACATACATGACAAAGAGTTATTACACAACACAACCCAACCATTTACTAACTACCATATGCATTGTGGGACCTTATCACCTTATGGTCAAATGCACTCACCTAATAGGTACTAGTAATTGCGTCCCATAATTACAAGTTGATGGTTATAGTTGAGGGATAAACATTACTTGTCATGTAATGCACTTAGATTTGGTTATAAGCTATGGTAGCACCAAACCTTCAAGCTTCCATGATGATAACAATAGTGGAGTTGACATAGAGCTACAATTATAGACCCCCAATCTCTCCACATCGATTTATGCTTAATTATTAACCCCAGTTCTATAGGAATGTGTTGATCGCTCAAATTAACGAAATGATAGTGATGGATACCTTTGTCCAATGTTACTCTAGCGTATGGAGAATCTTGGCCATCAGAATGGAGAGACAAGCATGCAAGAGTCGCTAGATCCAGGTTTAAATTTCAAGGAAAGTTGGGTATTTTCGGTCCTTTTAGAGCTTGGAACCTTTGGCAGTTTCCTTCCTCTTCATTAAAATTCATTAACACTAAAAGAACTCCACCAATGTCCTCTCAGATTTTTTGGAATTTTTAGCCTTTGGTGTATTTGCAGGCATGCGTGAGTTTGATTTTATTTGTGTTTGTGTCCACTATAGGTGAAACGTCATACAAAGGAATGATCTGTAGTCGAATAATTCATACAAAGGAACGATCACATCAATTAATAGTGTGATATTATATAGTTGAATAAATTCCCCTGTGTTATCCTTCCCATAATTTTCAACTAAAATCGAAAAGAATAATTTGATGTAAATGTCCCATGTACATTAAATTCAACTTTGAACACATCGGTTAAAGACATGTTAGGAACCATGGCAAATTTTAGCAAAAGCATAACCTGCCATTAACACATGAATTACTCACAAATCAATAATTATATCACCATCCATAAAGCCAATCATTGAACAAAATTATTCAGGAAACATTATTCAACCATCCAACAAGGAAACAATGGTTTGTTGAAACTTTGGGGAGTGTAGGAGGCATAGAGGTTTCATTAGAATCGATCAGGGATAATCTCATTATAGTATCAATATCTCATATCTTCTCCCTTAAGGCCTTCCAATGGAGGTTTATTTATACTTGTCTAGATTAGTTTTTTCAGTTGGGGTCCAAATCAGTTTTTTTTCAGTTGGGAAACAGTTGAGCTAGGGGAAATAAGAGGTGAGTAATAGGTAAAACCCATGAAATCTGCATGAAATTCAGGAAATTTTATTTTTTTTAAGTGTTTTGGGTATATGTTGACCCGTGTGCACATGCTTTTGTCATAGGGCAAAGTACTGTCTAGGGAATAAAGCATTTTTTTTAACTTTAGACCAAGCTTGGAAGGAAGGGTTGCCCTAGGCCATAATGAGAGCATCAGATCTACCAAGAGTGGTAAATGGTGCTATAAAATTAACGAATTGGGATTTATGTATGGTTAGTCGTGCATGTATATGGATTGTAACATTAAAGGGAACATAATGAAAAATCAAACTAGTTGTCCCAGTTTTGGGATTGAGGAGAAAATATCTATGTACATTTGTTTTATGTTTTATTTTGTCGTCATTATTTATTTTCTATTTTTTTAGAATTCCTATGCAAGTAATTTTTGTATGAGGTTAAAACCTACATTATCCTAGCCTAGCCTAGCCTAACCTAGCTTAGGTTCACACATCCTAGCATAGGTAAGCCTAGCCTGACATAGATTAGCTTGGCCTAGCCTAGATTAGCATGGCCAAGCTTAACCTAGACTAGCCTAACCTAGCTTTGCATCACTTAGACTATCCTAGCCTAGTCTAGCCTTGCCTAGCCTAGCTTAACCTATCCTACCCTAACCTACCCTACCGTACCCTAGCCTAAAATAACGTATTGTAAATTAGCCTAGCCTAATCTATCCTAATATAACTTAGTGTAGTGTATCTTGCACTAACCTAGCGTAACCTAGCCTACCCTAGCATACCTTAACAAATCCTATTGTAGCCTAGCCTCCATAGCTAGTGTGGCATAGCGTAGTGTAACCTAGACTAGCCTAGCAAAGCTAGGCATAGCTTAGCATAACTTAACCTAACCTAGCTTAACCGAAACTAGCCAAGCCTAACCTAAACCATCCCAAACTAACGTACCCTAGATTAACCTCACTTAGCCTAACCTAACCTAAACTACGTTAGCCTAATCTATCATAGTTTAGCTTAACCTAACCAAACCTAACATAACCTAACATATCCTAGCCAAACCTTCCTTAACCTAACCTATGTAGGCTATCTAACCTAATCTATCACAACCTAACCTAACCTTGTCTACATAGATTTCCTAGCCTACCTTACTTAACCTCACAATGCCTAACCTAGTCTAACATAATCAAGCCCAGGCTAACCTAGCCTACCTAAATTAACATAAACTAAGCCTAACTTAGACTAACATAACCAAGCCTAACCTAGCCTAATATAACCTAACTTAGCATAACCTAGTGAGGCTAGCCTAGCCTAGCCTATCATATCCTAGCCTACCCTTGTTTAGCCTAAGCTAGCCTAAGCTAGCTTAGCCTAGGCTATCCTATGTAGCTTAGACTTGAGTGGCTTAACCTAGGGTAGCCTAGACTAAGCTATCCTAACCTAACCTAAAATATCGTAGCCTAGGCTAACCTAAGCTAGCCTACCCTTACCTACCATAAACTAGCCTAGCCTATTCTAGCATAACGTAACCTAGCGTAGCTTAGCCTAAGTTAACCTAGCCCAGCTTTGCCTATCCTAGCTAACTTCACCTAGCGAAGGCTACCTAGCCTACCTAACCTAACTTATCCTAAACTACCCTAGCCTAGCTTACCCTAGCCTAAGCTAGCCTTGCTTAGCCTACCTTACTTAGCCTAACCTAGTCTAGTCTAGCCTAGTCTTACCTAGACTAGACTAGGCTAGTCGAGGCTAGACTAGCCTTGCCTAGCCTCACGTAGCCTTGCCAATCCTGCCTTAAGTGAGTTGAACCTAGTCTAACCTAGCTTTCCCTAACCAAGCTTAACGTAGCCTAGCCTAGCCTAGCCTAGCCTAGCCTAGCCTAGCTTAGCCTAACCAATCCATGCCTAGACTAACCTAGCGTGACCTACCTTAGGTTAAGCTAGTCGAGCCTAGACTAACCTAAGTTAAGCTAGCCTACCCTAAAATAGCTTAACCTAGCATAGCCTAACCTAGCCTAATTTAGCCTTAGCCTAATCTAGCCTAGCCTAACCTAACCTAGCCTGACCTGGCCTTTCATAGACTAACCTAGCCTACCATGGGCTAATCTATCCTAGAATAACCTAGCATAAGCTTACCTAACCTAGCCTAGCCTTACCTAACCTAGGCTATCCTTCGTTAACCTAGCCTAGCCTAACCTAACCTAGCCTTGCCTAGCTTAGCTTGGCTTAGCCTAGCCTATCCTAACCTAACCTAGCCTAACGTAGTCTACCCTAACTAGCCTACCGTAGCCTAATCTACCTAACCTACCCTAGCCTACCCTAGCCTAACTTCGCCTATCCTAGTCTAGCATAATTTAGCCTAACCTGTCCTAGCCTAGTTGAACCTAGGCTATCCTAACCTAGCTGAATGTACCTTACCCTAGCCTAGCCTATCATAACCTAGCCTAACCTAGACTAACCTGAACAAGCCTAACCCTAATTAGCCTATCCTTGCCTAGCAAAATGTAGAATAATGCAACCTAACCTATCTTAACATATCCTATCCTAGCCTAGTCCAACCTACCCTAACCTAGCCTAGAGTAGCCTAGCCTAGCATAACCTAGCCTAGTGTCGCTTAGCCTAAGCGAGCCTAGTCTAGCCTAGGGCAAGATAGGATTGCTTAGCATTACCTAGCCTAACCTATGATAACCTAGTCTCGAGTAGGCTATCTTATCCTAGCCTAGCCTAACATAAAAGAGCGTACCGCAGCCTAACCAAACTTAGCCCATCCTTACCTAACGCAACCTAGCCTAAACTAACCTAACCTAGCCTAGCTTAGGCTAGCATAGCTTAGACAAAGCTAACCTAGCCTAGCCTAACCTAGTGTAGCCTAGACTAACATAGCATATCCTAGCCTAATGTAGCCAATTCTAGCCTAGCATACACTAGCCTAGCATAGCCTAGCCTAACCTAGCTTAGCCTAGCCTAGCTTAGCCTAGCATAGCCTAACCTAGCCTAGCCTATCTCACATAAACTAACTGAAACTACCTAGCCTACCAAGCCTACCTACCATACCTAATCTAACTTAACCTAACCGAACCTAGCCTAGACTAGCCTAGCCTAGCCTACCTAGCCTAGCCTAGCCTAACCTAGCCTAACCTAGGCTAACCTATCCAAGCCTAGCTTAGCCTAGCCTAACCTCCCCTAACCTAGCCTAACCTAGCCTAACCTTGCATAGCCTAGCTTAGCCTAGCCTAGTCTAGTCTAGACTAAGGTAGCTTGACCTTACATAGTGCATGCTAGCCTATCCTAGCCTAACCCACCCTAACCCACCCTAACCTACCATATCCTAAACTAGCCTAACCTAGCCTTTTCTAAGCTACCCTAATCTAACCTCACCTAACCTAGCCTAGAAAAAGCGAGCCTACATTGGGCTAGCCTAGCCTATCCTTGCCTAGCTTGGCCTAGACTAGCTTAACCTAACCTATCCTAAGCTAGCCTAGCATATCCTAGCCTTGCAGAGAATAAGCTGGCATGGCCTACCTTAGCTTAAGGTAGCCTATGCTAGCATAAATTAGCATAGCCTAGCCTAGCCTACCCTATCCTAAACTAGCCAAACCTAGCCTAATCTAGCTTAGCCTAATCTAACCTAGCATAACCAAGCCTAGAATAAACTACCCTATCTTGGGCTAGCCTATCCTAATGTAGCTTATCCTAACCTAGCCTAGGCTAACCTATCCTAGGTTAACCTAGCCTAGGTTAACCTAGCCTAGGCTAACCTAACCTAGTCTAGCCTCACCTAACCTAGCCTAGCCTAGCCTAGACTAGCTTAACCTAGCATAGCTTAACCTAAGCTAGCCTAAACTAACCTAACCTATCCTAGCTTAGGTTAACCTAGCCTAATCTAGCTTATCCTAGCTTGGCATATCCTAGCTTAGCCTAGCCTAGCCTAACCTAGCCTAACCTAGCCTAATCTAGCCTAACCTAACCTAACCTAACCTATCCTTGCCTAGCCTAACCTAGCCTGGCCAAGCCTAACCTAACGTAACCTAGGTTAGCCTAGCCTAGCCTAACCTACTATAGCCTAGGTTAACCTAACCTTGCCTACCCTAGCCTAACCTACCCTAGCCTAGGTTAACCTAGCCTAGCCTAGCCTCATATGGCCTAACCTAACCTAACCTAACTTAGCCTAACCAAGCGTAACATAGCTTATCCTAAACTAGCATAATCTAGCCTAGCCTAGCCTAGCCTAACCTATAGCCTAACCTAACCTAACATAGCTTAGCCTAACATAGCCTAGCCTAGCCTAATCTAGCCTAGCCTAACCTTGCCTAACCTAGCCTAGCATAGACTAACCTAGCCAACCTTGGGCTATCCTATCCTAGCCTAGCCTATCCTATCCCATCCTAGACTAACCTAACCTAACATAACCTAGCCTAATATAACCTATGCTAGCCTAACCTAGCCTAGCCTAGCCTAACGTAGCCTCACCTAACATAACCTATGCTAGCCTATCTCAAACTAGCCTAACCTAGCATATCCTAAACTAGCCTAGCCTAGCCTAACGTAGCCTATCCTATCCTATCCTAGCCTAGCCTAGTGTAACCTAACCCAGTCTAACCTTGGCTAACCTAACCTAACCCAAACTAGCCTAACCTATATTAACCTAACCTAGACTAGCCTAACCTAGGCTAGGCTAACCTAACCTAGCCTACCCTAACATAACTTACCCTAGCCTAACCTCACAAAATCTAGCCTAGCCTACTCTAGGTGAGCATAGTCTATCCTAGTATATCATATTCTAACCTAACCTAGCCTAACCTAGTCTTGCCTAGCCCAACCTAGCCTAGCCTAGCCTAAGCTACTATAATGTACCCTAGCCTAGCCTAACCCAACCTACTCTAACCTAGCCTAGCCTAACCTAGCCTAGTCTAGCCTAACCTAGCATAACCTAGCCTAGCCTAACCTAGCCTAGCCTAAACTAGCCTAACCTTGCATTGCATAGCCTTGCATTGCCTAGTGTAGCCTAAGCCCAGACTAGCCTAGCCTAGCCTAACATAACCTACAAATTTATGTATATTGGAAAAAATATTTTATATGTAAATATTTCAATTAAAACATAATGTAAATGCTCTAATAAGTTAACTTTTCAATGTAATCTATATATATCTATTATTTATATCATCTATATATATTATTATATATAAATTAAAAAATAAAGTTATAGAATAATAAATTTTAACTAAATTTACTAACTTAAAATTCATATATTCTATTCATAAGACGATAAAAACTAAGAAAAACAATCCATATAAAATATACAAAATTTTAAATAAATAAAAAAAACAACTCACTCACTTCAACCACAAAAAATTACCCATTTCAACAAAAAAAAAGAAATTTTATAAAAACAATTAATAGGAAAAAAACAAATAACCCTCCATATAAGATAAAAAGGGGCAAAAACCAATTTCCTATTTCAATTTCCAGCATTATAAATGAAACTATATAAAAGTATGAATAAATACTTATAACAAAAACATACATTATAAAGATATACAAAGATTATAAAATGAAATATAAATTTCGATAAGATATTCAAATATTCATGTCTAATCAATACAATTAGCATAAAATGAGGGAAACCAATTTCCCTATTCCAATTTTAGTAAATGAACCTATTTAAAAATATGAAATAAACAGTTATAACTAAAATATAAAAATATAAAATATAAAAAATTATAAAATTGAATATGAATATATTTATATATTTGAAATAAATAACTCGTTAAACTTCCACAAAACATTGGAAAACACATAAAACGTTAAAGGGAAAAATAATAGCTATGTCAGATCCTTAAAATGATTAATTAAACTCACAATATTAAACTACAAAATAGAACAATTAAATGAGTAAATATTGACCATAAATTTTAATAGAAAAATAAATTTCTACAAAACAGCCAAACAGTGGTTAAGCTATCGAAAAAGAAGGGGAGTGGAGCCATAGGGATACATACATCATCTACACAACTTAAAATAAACTAAGGCATGGCAACTTTAAGTCGCAGACAGAAACAAAAACATACAACCACACAAATAGGAAGCGCTTCCAACAAAAAACAACATGAAGAACGGAGGAAGAAGCGGGGCAGAGTTCAGCGGATGATTAACGTATAAAGAAAATTCATAATGGTTTGCCTTATCCATGCTTTTCGGGCATTCTTTTTAACGGATATATAATTTCCCAATTTCCCTGGTTCTCAATTCTACTTTTCAAACTCATAATCATAATGATTCAGTTCATCCTAACGGTTCATCACTGGTAGGCATTGTTGGATTCTCAGGTGTGTCAATTTTTGAAATGGTTTCCATTTCTCCCAAACACCTCACTGTGTGTTAAATTATGCTCAGAATTCCTCTGCTTTTCTTCTGAATAGCCACTTCAATCCTAGAGATACCTTTGTCTCCCCAACTGCAAAGTCTGAAATCAATAGAGTCATGGCACACATTCACCATCGAATGCGCAATAGAAGAGGGGGTAGTCGAGGCGAAAGCATTTCCCCCCTCGCAATGCCCAACCCTGAACCTGCTTCTCCTTCCTCTTCCCCTTCTGCCACTCATTCCCGTGGTCGTTTCTCTGGAAGATACCCTGATACTCACAGTGGTAGAGGTAGGTCACAGGCCCATGGTGCCCGAAGTGTAAACGCAGCTACCCAAACAGCTAATCTCCCCACCCCCCCTCACCCCTCTCACCACACAACCCAATTTCACTTCTAGAGTATGTTGCTTCGTCCAGTTATCATAGCCACCATCACTGTTACCTTCAGTGAGGATTTTAGCCAGCAAGCTCAGCAGGAAGCTTAGACCCACGACCTTGGACTAGAGAAAAGGGAACAACGACAAGTAGCAGAAGGTTATTAAGAGGAACAGGGATGATCGTGAAGTAGGCAAGCAGTAAATGGCAGGGCAAATTGTCATTCCACATGGCGAGGAGCTGGCTGGAAGCAAGCATGCTACTGAAGGTAGAGCAGGTGGCACGAAGGTAGTTGGAGGCATCCAGGGTGACACGTCAGGCAAACATGCAGCCAAGGGCAGCTCAACAGGCATACAAGCAGTTAGTGGCATCCCACGCGGCATATCAATAGAGGATGATGACTGGTATGAGTACATGTGTAACATTGTAGAAGGACCCACCCCTGATGACATCCAGGGGGTCTGTCGACACTGATGATCTAGTCGCCAGGTGTCACTTTGCCATTCGTTGGAGGTCTTACGCGCTAGTTATCTGGCACGTTTTTTATTGCTTTGATCTAGGACCCCTATGTGGGCCTTTTTAAGTTAAGCCTTCAGACGCTTGCATGAGATTTTTTCTTGGGTTCACTCAGATAGGTTTGCCCTTGTTGGGAAGTCGAGTTTAGTCTTTTGATAATTTTTTACATTACTCTGTTCAGCACCACAGAAGCTAGCGCCTCACTGTATTTTTATTTTTCTTCTTTTCAATAGAAAAGTATTACTAAGAAAAAAATGTCCATTGAGACCAAAATTTGGTTTATTGGACCTAAAGAAACGAATTATTTAGTTTGATTTAAGATTTTATTCCTATGCTCAAAAAGCTTGGAGAGAAGCCTCTCGAGCTCACTGTAATTTTGACAACGTAAAAGGCTAGGAAGGTCAATATTGTAATAGAGATTTTGAAATTGAGATCTAATGTGGTTGTACGTGGGGCACTCTAAGAGGAAGTGACTTTCACCCTCGATGTTGGTATTCTCACAGAGATGGAAGAACCTTTCCATCCATGGTGTTTTAGGAACTGCCCAACGACCCGTTCCACTATGGAGTTCATGAGAGTTCATTCTAATATTGGCTATATTAATTTTCTTCTTCGACCTAGTTAAACGAGATACTTTTGATCTTCTAGGGTGTGGTTGATGACCTCCTTATAATATCTTAATTTTGTTTTAGCTGCTAAATCTTTCTCACATCACATTTTTTCTTTGAACTTAGAAGTAACAATATTTTTAATGTTATTAATTTTTTCCAATGCAACATTCTCGTCAATCTCGCAATGGTTTAACCAAGCCCTGGTGTCTTTATGCCAACCTCGTTTGAGCCTTAGGTGGGTTTGGCTGGAATTTAAAGCTAGCTTAGGAAGTCTATGGTCTCCTATGTTATTGAGTTTGTGCTTGTACAACAGAAGCCTACTCATAGCTAGGCTCTGGATAGGGGAAAGACCCACTTCTATAAGGAGAATACAATAGGGTGTGTCACTTTTAATTTTGAGGTTATACATTATAAAACGCTTTTGGATTTGCTCAAACGCTCTCCAGGATTTTCTAGAGATGCTACTACCACAAAACTCACATCCATATAAGATAACTGGAGTGACTAAAGGAGGAACTTCTTTCTATCCCACATTACATGAGGTTTGTCATTTACAATTATTTTCCAGAACAAAATAAGCTTTCCATCTTCCATTAATCCTTTTCTAAGTGCTATAGCTCCAGTTGAGCTTGTGATGAATATCAATTCCTAGGTACTTGTAAGAAGACACTTTCTCCAAGTTACTATTATCATACATAAAATTAGCGTAAGTGTCCTTCTTGGATTTGATAATCATAACTTCTGTTTTCTCAGTGTTAATAAAAATACCCATGGTAGAGGAGAAATCCTTAAGAAGTATAAGTTGCTTATGAAGATCAGATGGGCACCTTGCGAGAAGAACAATATGATCAGTGTAGAGAAGAAGGATGATGACTATCCCAGCTAAGATCATGCCAACACATCTTGCTTCCTCTAAACAACCTTCTTTCGTGTCAATGTAAATGCCAATAATTTAAAATAATAATAATAAAATACATTTATTATAATTTAAATAAATTAAATTGAAATAAATTTCAAAATTTAAAATTAAAAATTATTTATAGTATTGTTAAAACTTAATATAATAAAACAATTATATAAATAAATAAATATTTATAATGTTAATTTAAATATTAAATAATAGAATCAAAAAACATTTATAATAATAATTAATAATAAAAATGCATTAATAAAATTAAATTAGATAATTTCTATGTGTATTTTTAATATTACTAATTTGTTGTAATTGTTTAGTTTGTTGTTTCACATTATAAAAAACATAATTATACTAATAAAATATAGTAACAAGTTATTTGTATATAACTTAAGAATTAATATTATAAAGCTCATTTATAAAATTATACTCTAAAATTATTAACACTTTGATTAATAAGCACAAAAAATCAATATTATCAGTTTTTGATTGATAAACACAACCAATTAATATTATCACCAATTTCCATTGCTATGAATAACCACTATTAAGAATCGCTTACAATGGCTAAAGATGATTCATTTTTTCTTATTGTGACAATCTTTGTCACAACGTGACATTAGACCGTTAATTCCCATGATTTCAAATCCTACTATTGAACATTACCCTTTAAGACTAATATTATAAATGCAATGAACAATATCTGAACCTACTACAAAAAATTACATTGATAAATCCAACTAAAAAAATAAAGTTAAGTGATTAGCACAATAACACCAATGAACTATAAATGAAAGGGGAAAATATTAAAACCAAGGGATAATTATTATAAACCCATATATACACACAACAAGATAAATATAAAAAAAACATCACATATTATAAACTTAAATGGATTAAACCATACAAACAACAAACTCGAATGTATCCTAAATGCACGGAAAAAACATTGAATGCAATGGAAGAATATTAAAAGATATCAAAAAATTAAAATTCAAAGACAATTGACAAAAAATTGTACACATGACAACACCTATGAGAATAATATGGAATTTTCTGACATTTAAACCGAGCAAAGAAATATTTTGTTGAGATATAATATTTAGAGATTTGTTTAAGGTCTCATCATATGACTAATTTCTACAAGGAGAATCAACTTTAAATACTCAATGAGAACACAATTATTTGATGCGAGCCTCCAAAACACACCCAAACTGGTCACAAAACCAATACCAATTGAAAGCAATAGGATAATGCTCACGATGCTTCGGGATTTCCAACCTATCCCTTCTTTTTTTCCTTCCAAAATCTCATGGGTGAAAATGATACAAGGTTTAGACATCTCATTTCATTACATAAAACACACTAATATGCTTATGAATAAAACAAGGATGGAAGCCATATTTTCTATCTAGCCTTTTGTAAGTATAGGAATCAAAACTTATGTTTTTGCAATATATTTTATCTCTTTAATGTAATAGATTCCACCATTGTTCTCCATATCTCTATTTCAACAACAGAAATATACAATTAAATTAGTACGTAAACCCATAAACAAACAAATATATACATACACATATTTTGTTAGAGATTTTTCATAAAAAAAATTTAAAGCCAAAAAATTATTATTAGACATAGATCTAATAGGATTCAAAACAAGGAGAACATAATGCAGAAATAGGTAAAATTCAACCAATGAAACAACAACATCATGACCAAAAAATTAATGACCCATGCAATTTCTTCCGAATGGTCAATTTACTCACTTTACCAATCCACAAATCTATTCAAATGATCAAAAATAAGAACAAAAAAATTATCAATCTGTATACAAATAATTGCAAGAATCAATAATAGTTATATATAAAGATTCATATTTTTCTCAAATTCTACCAAAACACTAAACTTTATTCAAGATAAATACCTCATAAATGATATCAAATTCATTGTCTCGTGTTTTAGCATAATGTTGAAAAGAAAAAGGTGGATGAATATCAAAACCATCTATTGATTTCACTCTTGATATAGATGTAAATGTCAAACCATACCTCTATCTATCTCCAATATCTACAATCACTCATTGAAAAGTCATATTTCTAAGGTTCCCCTAACAATAGGAAAAATCGACACAGTGTTTGGAAAATCGCTATTAGAGGCAACATCGTAGTACTTCTCAAAAGTAACTATATTAAATTGTAGAAGTTGTGGTAGTTTCAAAGCATATGCATAGAAAATATCTTCAACATATCCAAGAGTATCATTAAGCAACCTAGCCTCAACCCAAGAATTACACATTAGCAACACATACTCTCCATGACATAGCAACACTTTACTCTCCAACACGTCATCATTGTTGTCACCTATTTATATTCTTCTAGTGTATTCTATAACACATCTTGTAATAAGACATTTTAACGATTTAAGCATCTTCCAGTTGTGCAAATTGATGAGACTATTCATTGCAAACATGTGAAAAAGAGAATCAAATATAATTTTATCATGCCAATGCAAGAAACTATCAACACACATCATAAGAAGATCCCAGTTAGTAAGAAAAGGCTCTGTATTTTTAATATTGTTCAAAATATTGTGAAAATATGTCTGTCTCGAATTTTCTCCTTGTTTCTTATAAATTTTGTCCAAAGTCACAACAATATTGAAGCTTTCTGAAAAAAATTTACTAGTTGTTTTACCTGCATAAAAATGTTTATCCTTTATAGGAGAAATCTTCCAAAGGTCACCCAAAAGAATGAAAAACTAGCTAACAAAAGGATAATCCTTGTTTTTAGTAAAGGTTTCTTGCATACGAGAATCAATATGAATGGATATCCTTGGGCTGATAAATCTCATCTCATGAATCAATACATGTCGAATATGCCTTATTTGTTCTTGAAGGACTAGAAAATCCTAATGAGACAACGATTTCATATCTTTTATAGGAATCTTCAAAGAAGAATGTATTCATTTTGCACGTATGTTGAAAGAAACTATAATAATTCGAGAAAGAAATAACAATGGATTTTGAGCATCCCTAGCTGAGGAAGAAAGAGCATGAGAAATGCAGTCAATGAGAGAACAATTCTTGGCTACAGTAGTAACTTGAATAATTATTTTTAAAGCACGATAATTTCCACCATTAACAAAGTGTCAGAAAATAATTTGAAAATCTGCCAAGTGCTTGTGAGATAGAGAGGAAGGCGATAAAGATTTTTCCCTAACTAATATACCATTGACAACATGCAAATACTATGCATCCTTTAAAAAATGAATCCCATGATACAATTTTTTTTTTGGATAACATTGTTTCCTACCAATTATAATGAATATCAAATTCCCTTCTACCAAGGTTTTCAAGGTCTGAAATGATTACATTGCTAGGAGGAACTGTCTAAGAAAAAACCTACCATTCTTCCAAATATTGATTAGAATTTTCTTTATACTTAAGGGGACCAATGTCTTCTTCATTTCCTCCATATGGCAAAGGAACTCAATCAACATGACATGCAAGATATATAAAATTCCTTCAATTATCATTAATACTTTCAAGTGAAATCTCGATATTTGACACAATGCCACGAAATGGCTTATATAAAAGTAACTCACTCGAATAAAAACATTCTCTCCAATAGTAACTTTTACCATGACATCCAAGATAACTTCTTCAAATGATACCACTTAGAGAATTACCAAGGAAGAAGTTGAGCAAACACTAGTATACTTGAAAACTAAACTATATGTAGAAAATGACTCAGATATTACATGGAAGAAATTTCATGAAGCTTTTTCAGCAAATGACTTCCCAACTTATCTAGAACACCAAAACATATAAATTATTTTCAAAAGATCATGGATACATATTTTTTCATGCATATATATAGCCTTCTCATGTGCAGATGTCATGAGTTGGATTTTCTCACATATTGATGTGAAGCCTATGACTTTGATCAGTGCTAGCCGATGTAGGTTTGCTACATTTCTGGCAGCATCTTATCAACATATGTACCAATTCTTGAGCCAAAAACACATATTGATTCACTCTTCTATGCCACCAAAAGGTATTTTCTCACAAGGGATGTTGCTAAGAGCTGGGTGAATAAGCCGTTAAATTTTCAAAAAACACCCACTAACACATAGAAGAAAAGGTCTCTCAGGGTGGCCTATCAGGTGTCAATAAACCTAACTTGTAGAATCCATGGTCAACATAACACAAACACCTTTCTGAAAGGGTGGGCGTTCCTTCTTAACCAGACAGTAAATAATGGGAAGTCACTCAAGTCATTAGATTTTTTGGGTTAATAGTGAAGGATCCATGTAGGTAATGCCCTTTATACTCCCAAGGGTGGGAAAATGGGATTTTATATGTCTTCATATTTACTGAATGCAACATGTGCACATAGTGCATTCTCTGGTATGAACTGGGCTTGGTAACCTCGAGAGCTTGTCGTGCACATCTACTACAAGCTACTCTTATATTGCAGTAATCAAGGGGCTATGGAGAAGCTAATTGACCACTTCCTCATCCTGCTATACAAGATGATCTTTGAGGAAGAAGCACCTTGCATGTGACTTGTGAAAATGTAGGTAATATAAGAGATTATAGATTTTTTTGCCTCACCAGATGGCACTTTCCTTAGATTATTTGGAAAAGAGAAGTCATCGCATGTTTTGCTAAGATATTCCACCAGAAAACTCGTTATGAAAGAATTGTCATATCATCTCGCCGCGGGGTTATTAGTTTCTTTGCATAGGAACAAGAAAGAACCTTGGGCCCACTCTTGCTATGCAAATTGGATTGTATGATATAAAGAACCTGAGATGCATTCAAACCGATGGAATAATGATAGATAAGTTTGCATTCCATACTCAAGACTTTAATCTGTATGATCACCATGGTATTGTAAGAACCACTATGTGAGAATTCACTTTCAGTAGCTCAGCGGGACATTCCATTGGCAAGAGAGGATCCATGGAAGCATTGCTATAGTGCTTCCAACACCCATGAGCTGGTCATATGTGTAGGAAGTTCACAGGTCACTCCACATAAGGAAACAACTCTAGAAGCATTGCCAACTGAAGGGACCAACCTCGAAAGGATAAGTGAAAGAGAAGGGTTGCTCATAGTCCAAGGGGAGAAAGAAGCTGCAAGATGAAAGTGGATGCAAATGTTATGAAAGCATGTTTAGAAATTGAGGCAGTGAGGAAATAAAGGATATAAATATTAGAATGGAGGATGAGGGAAGAGAAACATAGGAGATTAGAGAAAGAAAAGCAGAATAAAGAACAAGAGGAGAAGCAGAAGTAGAATCAAGAGGAAAGGTGATGTTTAGTAGTAGAAGAAACAACACAAAAACAAGTTAAAGAGCAATAATAAAAATGGCCAACAATAGAGGATGAGGGTAAATAGATGCAATATTGAGAGTTTTCTCAATATATTGAACAAATGATAGAGATCGATGATAGAGAGGTAGAACCAGAGCTGTAAAAGAAAGATGTTGACCTGATGCCTAGCACACAATAGGTCACTATTTAGTGTCCACCACCTCGAGCAATAGAATCATTTCTAGGAAAGGAAGGGGAAGTTATTCCTGTTGATAATGCTCTGGTTATGGAAATGTACAATATTTCATATGATGAACTCTACAAGAAGATAGTATAAGTGAACAAGAAGAATTTTTCGGATGATATCACATCTCTTTCTTTTTATGAGAGAAAGGGTAATTGTTGCCGACACCAGGAGAGATCGTGAATCCATTGCCTTAGCCAACTTGGCTTTCGCACGTGTAGAAAAGTCAAACACTTACTGTTTGATGGCCAACATAAGAAATTGACAAAAAACATATAATATGTAATGCAAGAGGTTGAACATATCATCACGATAGCTTAGAATGCATGGGTACAATTAGACAAAATGGAGGCAACGATACTTCATGAAATGTTGGGACTTGGAGAGACTATGAAGGATCTCTTTGAGGATCTTATTATTGTGCATAAGGTAGTGGTATACATGCTTGGGTCGCAACAAAAGTGTACATACTTTTTCAAAAGTCTTAGAGATGTGTCAGCTACGATCGTGATTGTGCATGCATGGACAATGTGATATAAAAGTGCACCCCTTGACTTGGGTAAGAAAATGAATCCATAGAAGGAGCTGGAGAAAGAAAGAGCATGAATGTTGATTGAGAACCAAAAGAAACTTGCCTCATTTGTTGGGAACATTCAGGCCTTGTATGCATGGATATGCAATAGTCTAGATTCTTTGGTGTAGACCCATAACATCCCATTAGTTAGTTCACTCACTGAAGCCAAAACCAGGAATTGGGCTAGAAAGGAGGTAGAGTAATACATGGAGTAGTTGAGACATATTTCCACCAAGGCGGGCTTGGAGGTGAATAGAAAAAACATGCACAACTACATTGGTGGTCTTCTCCACGTGTGGAAAATGTTGATCGTGCCTTGGAGGGAAGTTGAAACAAGTTCCAAAACATTGTACTCAAATTCCATGGAGGCAAGAGTTTGCTTCCATCTAGAAACCATCACATAGTTTGGAGATGTCATTGCACAATACCAATCTTGGCACCAATATGTGATTGAAAAACATCAAATGGAAGTTTCTGAGCTAGAGTTTCCCCAAACTCAAGCATCATAGTGTTTTTTATTGTTAGGATTTGAAGTTGTCTCTACCCTATTTTGTCTTATATGGGTATGAGTGTAAAATGTAATATTATTTGGAATTAATTATAAAGTGGAATTCCAAGCATCAATATTGGAATGTGAAGATTCATGATGTAATGTAATGAGTTAGTTTGTAAGGAAGTTGAAGAGTCATCAGGGTAGTCCAAAGGTCACAAAGGGTAGTTGAAAAGTCACCCCCTCTTGTTGTAAATAAAACCTCATAACTCATGTCTTAGAAATATATTGAATTTTTTTGAGAGCCTTGGCTTCTTTGTAGTGTATAGGGAGTATATTTCTTTGGAGGAGAAGGTTTTGTGGACTTCACGTTTCATTCTTAGAGATAGTGGTTCATAAATCGTGTATGTATGATTGGAACTTTCACTTGTAATAAAGGATCAAAGCCTAGACACTTTCATGTGCCATATGTGGTGAATATGGTAAGAATGTTCTTGTTGTGTTTGAAATATATGTTATTTAACTTAAGCTTATGCTTATGAACTATTTCATTTGTATTTGTATGAATCTTGTTGAACGTTTGTTGCATTAATTCATCATTGTCAACTTGTGGAATATTATGCATACTATATTCTAATGTCACTATGCTCCTGTGTTGCTTTCAAGCTAGATACCATTAGAAGCTTCTAAGGGGCTCACATATTTTTCCCTTCATGTGTTGCAATGATTGTGCATTGTACTTGACCTTTCGCAGGGTGACACACTTGCTATCACCAAAATCATTGTGCACCACTCTTTGCATTTTCTCAACCAAGGCATATCATTAACACCCCACTACTCAGACTCTTACTCCAAATGATGTGGGGTCTAGTTGGGACTTCATAACTTGTATATCCCTTCAATGTTAGTGGGTCTAGTGCTGTGAACACCTCGTCTAAGACACCTTAACCTAGGCTACCCTTAAATATGCTACTTTAATAAAATATTATCCTATATTACGTTAAACTAACTTTCATTACCTTATCATAATCTACCTTAACTAACATAAACTAATCTAACCTAACTGAGATAAATAATTAGCCTTCTATTTTTCGAAGCTTAAGCCTAAGACCCTTATAGAAATTTTATGTAAAAAATTATCAAACCTAAGCATGTTACATTATCCTCATCCTAAATATTTGAAGACACGCTTGAAACACAAGTCCCTTTCCCAAATCTCACTTCATACTTCCTTACATAAGGAAAAACATTCTTTGCATAAAATTATAATATAACAATAT
>APFE031600982.1:0-15704 GCA_000404065.3 Pinus taeda | reverse complement strand
TGGTCAGTACCCTAGTGGAGTTGCATGCTTCACCTCTCTACGTAGGAAGCCTTTCTCTTCTTTCGCCTTTGTATTTTTTAAGAGCACTGTCCACATTAAATTTTTTATTTTTAGGGTGGAAGAGGGATCCCAAATTATTGAGAGTATAAGAGGTTCTTCCTTCATAGAAGCATGTAAGACTTCTAACATAAGTTTTCTCGTTTATATTTTCCCCTTCTCCATTTCTACTAGTTGGATGAGCTTGAACACATAGAGAAGAAGGCTAAGTATAGGCATGGGGTTTCTCAGTGTGGACACAGGTTCATGGTTGGACCAATGTTCACCTTGCAAATGACTTTTATTTTTTGTTAAGACTTCATCGGCCGAAGGTTACAACCAAGCAGAGAGAAGACGAACACAAGACTGGCCAAGTACTGCAATGTCACAAGTCTCTTAGATTCATCCACATACTCATTCAAAAGGTAGAACTCAGTATATGGAAACACTTATTTTCATAAAAAAAATAGCAAGGTATCAATGAAACAAAACAATACGAAACAAAAATAGTAATAAAAGGTAACACAAAAAAAGCAAGCAAAGCAAACAAGGAAACAAACTAAACCAAGTCAGCAAACAAACAAACGTGCAAACCAGAAAACAAAGACAAGTGAGAAAGAAAAAACTACTCCTACTCCTACGCTAAATGGCCGGGGTTACGTGAAATGAAATTTACTGTGAAGCCACTGTTGGCGTACTCGACCTGCAATCACACAGATACAAGTGATTAAAACAGATAAAAAATAATGTGCAACAGAAAATGCAAAAACTTGACAAACTTACACATGAGAGAGAAGGTCTCGCCTGTGGGCAGAAGAATGTGTCACAACCACCAAACACACATGCTTACCTCTTTCGTGACTACCATTTTTCAACAAACCTAGGAAGCCTCTTGCTAGTGTGTGTTGTTCTCCGCCAAGTTTCTTAGCAAGTGCAAGGAAGTACTAAAGCTTGTTACTTGCAAAATGACTCGTCAAGTAAGATTGTTCCAGCCATTTAGTGATTGGATAATAAAATTCATGATGGATGTTTTGAAAGATTCGTTATCTTTGAGAAGATGCATTCCTAATTCAAGAGAGGGGATCATGATGGGAATCCGATACAGATAGATAGATCTGGTCATTCTCATTGGTCATGTCAAGGCAATGAGGGCCTTCCATAGCCATCAGCATAGGCCGAAGTGTCTCACTTGCTTGATAGAATTCCAAGAATAAATATGTTAGACGATGAAGATCATAATGTGTGAGGAAATTGTCATTGGATGTAATGTTAGGAAAATGATAAATTGCATGAAAGCTACCCAAGGTAAACAAAAATCAGACCAGTTGGTCGAGATGCCAGATTCCTAGTTTGACATGCAGAAAGAAAATTTTTGAAAAATCGTGCGAATGCTCTAAATGAGGGAACCATGTTTGTTGTCCACTAGACATGCTCAAACACGCACCTGCAACTAGTGAAAAAGTGTGTAGGCATCATAGTCATCACAAAAATCTAGAAAGGATGTCAGCACTGTGAATGTGTGAAACCAGTTGAGGTGTGGTGAAATGAGAGTAACTTGATTCATGTGATAGGTTATGTGCTCATCATCACACGGGGAGATTGTTGGTGTGATGAGTGGGTAGATTTGATGTGCAACATTTGTAAAAAGACCAAGGAGCTGATTATGAGAGAGAAAATATGATAAGTATGATTCTGGAAAAAGATAGTCTTTGAGATGATCAACATCATTGTCCCAGGATTGGATGAGGGATGGACACTCCCAACCCAAATTGGATGTAAGAGAGGTGCATGAATATGGACATGTTGTAACAGACTCATGGATTCGATCATTAGAGAAAATTTGAGATTTTGAAATATCACACCCAGAATAGTAAATATTCTTTACACGAGGATCTGCGTTGAGTGCAGCCGTGCTCATGGATGGATTGTGTGTGAGAAATGAGATCTAATTTGATTTGGCAGGTTTATCAAAGTCACAAGGTACTGACATAACCATCAATACATGTTGAAGTTCCTCAACTCCCTAGCACGTCTTGGAACATTCGAGCATTGAAAAATTGCATTTTTGAGATGTGAATCAGATCATGTATGGCTTCAAGATGGTTGTTGTTACTGATTTCAAAACTTCTCTCAGGATGAAAACCATCTCTATCACAAGCATCATCAAAATTTTTAGCAAACTGACTTAACGGGTTGTCTTCATGGAGCACACAAGATGTTGACTAGTGGGAAGAGTCCTATGTGTTGAGACTATTTTCATCGTGGACAACCTCATTCCCTTGTGTTGATCGAGGAGATAACTTATAAGATGATGAAGCAAGAGAACTTAGAATATCTCTAACACATGCTGATGCGCTATGAATGATAAGACATAGTGGCAAGTGAGGTGCAGAGGAAGCTTCAATATAGATGTCTGCTTTGACCTGTTTGTTTTATAGATTTGAGTTAGAGTATACATGAGATGACAATAGATCACATGATGTGCTTGGGCATTCATCAAAACATACAGAAGTGTGGGAGTGATGACAACCCAAGATTGAAGGTTGATTAAAATAATTAATTATGCATGATGTTTCACCAAGAATCGTGGATGGAGAATCGGTCAAGAATGGAAGCTTGATGTTTTTAGAGGAATTTATTATGTCTTCACCATACTTCTCCATGTTTATGATGAGAATTCCTTGCACATGACTGGAACTTTAGTTAGAAACTCGATAATCAAGAGAGTGCGTGCAGCTAGATTGTGAAGCAGATCGCTCAAGTATGTCATGATGCAAGGAGTCATGGCTTGTAGATGATGGAGGTTGTTAGAGATGCAAATTATACTCAAGACTTGGGTTATGAATGGTGATGTCCTCTTGCAGAATGGAGGGATGAGTTTTCGCCATAGGCTTTTTGAACCATTCTAGAATTTCCTCCATTAGGGTGGGAGATAGCCGAGCAAATGCATTGGGAACATGGTGCGCATATTTGTCATCTCTGAAATCATTGCAAGGGGGTACCTCATGCACACATTTCTTAGGTTTGTGGTTGCAGTGAGGGGGAACCCTCTTCAAGACATGAGGTGTCTCGTGATCTGCAAGAGTCGAGGAAGAAAGGAAATCAGGAGGTTCACCATTTTGGGATACATGAACGAAGAATTTTAACTCTTGGCTCATGAAGTGAAGGTCCACAAACCTTTCAAGAATTTCGTGACATAGGTGAAGGAAGTGTGTAGCAAATTCCTCAACTGATTCACCAAGCTTCATTCTTAAACAAGAGATTCTTTCATAGACATTTTGGTGGTCACACTCATGGAAGTCTTGATGGAGATCCTTGACAAAATTGAGAAGGGAATGGATAGAAGTAGGTGGTAGGGTATGATACCACCAATTAGCATGACCTTCAAGGGTGAGGAAGAATAGTACACAAACAAGCTCATCACTATCGATTTCATGAGATTCACAGAAATGAAGAAAATTAGAAATGTTCTCGCTTACGGACGTTGTGTCCTCATCGTCAAACTTTAACAAGGATAAGTGATCAAGAAGATCATCAACGACTAATATTTGATTAAGGGAGAAATGAGAGAAACACCTCGAGAGCATGAATTATGTATGCTTCATTGGGTAAGAGATTCAACCCAGATGTACGGGCTTAGCTTGTGATTTGGTCCTCCTTCTAGCACCAAAATGTTGATGTCGTTGGACCTACAAACATCATGGGATCTCCCCTATATGAAGTCTCAACTAGACCTCACACCACTTCATGTAGGAATGCCATCTGGTATGATGGCTCGGTTGCTATTATCTTAAATAATTTCCTCAACTCTTGCTTGTCAGCATAGGAAAAGGGTATTCTTTGTCTTCGGGTAGTGTGGTTCATGTGCATGATGATTTCTAGTGTTACTTGTGCCAATGGTTCTTTCACCACAGAGGGAGAGAGTGATAGTAAGTGTCAAGTCAGAGGGGAGGAAGTACCAACTCTGTTAGGAACACAAAACACAAAAGGACATGAACAACTTCCATAGGAGTAGTCCACATGGATGGGGTAGTCACAACACACAAGGAAAGATAACACGTACAACACACAGTGGAGGAGTCCACGCGAGTGCAACGATCGTTATATAAAGTTTACACGAAATGTTTCTCTAATGTCCGAGGAGGTAACCAACATAGGTAGGACAATGTTAACAACTCATACAACACATTTTCATTAATATACATGTATTACAACAATTGAATGAGTTCAAGTGTTAAACATAGTTTAAGGAAGCATGCAATACAATTGTTCAATATTAGTCTTACAAAAAGTACATCACATGTGTGAAAATGTGATGGCCTGTTAGCAGGTTTTTAAATTACACGAAAGTTCCAAGACACATCATTACACCATACATCACTAACCCCATGGGCAGGGTGTTGGAGATGCTACTTACTCCTCGGAGAAAATATTATAGACTCTCAAGGCTATGTGGGAGGAGACGAGGTGAAAAGTCCTTTGCATGTACAAATGAGGGGGTATTTATAGCCGAGGGTGAAACTAACCCTTGGGGCTATTTGACTTCTGTCATTACTATTTGACTTCCATGACCTTTAAAGTTTACATGACCCTTCATATGACAAGCGGGTCTCTTTGACTTCCACATTACATTACGTTGATTGACAGTATGGACCACAATAGAGATGTGGACGAAATGAGTCATGAAAAGACTTGACATGATAGTGCTAGTACATTCATGTTGCTGCTAGTGTGCATGTTGAGATGTAATGTTGTTGGGTGATGGATGTCCTTATGCTGTGTCATAGCTTCACATCTGCATGGCAACGTGCACAGAGTCTTCGATGGTCTTTGGGATTGCTTGATGTTGCATTCACACGTTGCTCCTTTTTTTTATGTTGGCATGCTTGAAAGGGTTGTATTTTCATGAAAGGTGTATGTTCATCCTTCCATCCATTAGTGAACACATTTCGCATGTTCTTCCATGCATCTGTCCATGAACACATTTTTGTGTGACCGTCAATTCATGAATACATCTCTTTTCATTCATCGTTTGTTCATTCATTCATAAACACATCCTCTTCCATGTAGTCCTCTTGTTCATGCCATCCTTCGTCGCACCATGTTTGCTTTCGTACCTATATCTACGATCACTCATGATGAAAGAACATCAAATCTATAAAGCTCCTAGTCTACCATGATGCATGATCGTTTTGGATGTAGGTGCATGGGAGAGATGACAAGGTTACAGAAATGCTCGAGGAAAGCTTCGAGTTGGGATGGAGGCTACAGACACTGCTAGTGAAAACTACGCAAAAGTCCCTGGGAGATGGTGATAGGCAATCTGGATTGACAATGACTATTCGCGGGGTCTAACTTAGCTGGAGGACAAAACTGTGAAATTTTTGGGAGGAGCAATTTGGGCTATGGGAAGGTTGAGCAGACATAATCTATGCAATTTTTTGAAGGAGCATATAGCAGGAGCTTGGTAGTCAAAATTGCGCAATTACTAAAGGGAACTAGCAGCTGCCTATTGGAACCTTGGCAACAAAAACTACGCAATTCCTAGAGGGAATTGGCAGTAGGCTACTGGGAGCTTGACAACCAAAGTTGTGCAATTCTTGGAGAGAAGTTGCAGTGGGCTACTAGGAGTTGCTGGCAAGAAAAACTACACTAATGCTCAGAGGCTAGCCTGTTGATCACCTTTACACAGTTTCATAGTTGAGAGGACTGTTGGGCAGCAAAGGTCTTGCTGATGAAATCTGTGCATTTTTCCAGGTGAGCAGCCGGCCTGCTGACTGGTTAGCTGGCTGGAAAGAATGCACAATTTTTTGAGGGAGATGGGAATAGTCACTAGTGTCTATCCAACTTGTCTATGCAATTTTCTCAATTAGTGTAGCGAGCAAGGTTTGTAGCCTCTCCGTAATTTTCTAGAGAAGTCAGTCTCGAGGTGACTGTCAAGTCAAATTCTACAGTTGACCAACAGGAAGGTTGATTGATCATCCTGCAGAAAGCACAACTTGAAATGGCTTGCTTGGTGCTTCTGCATTGTTCTAGGTGAAAATCAATCGAGTCAATGGTAGGGTGAAGGTTTGGCTGTAAGAGGGAGATCCAGTCATCATAGCTTCAAAAAAACGACTAAGTGTGTGATGGAGTGAAAAGGTGCATACATGATCTTGCAAACACACACTTACGTGACTTAGTGATGAGACATCTCAAACCATCCAAACATACATTATGAACATGATAGAATGATGGTGCAAGTTTACAAGTGCGATATATGTGATTCATCATTGGACGACCGTGACGACACTTGTGTGACAGTGCATACGACTTTGTATGTGAGCACAAGGGATGCTTTCATAGTGAACACAACATGTATACACGAAGTGAAGAACTTGTGCACAACCAGAACACGGTCACAAGCATGACATATAAATCAACATGCAGAAGATGAAAATTGGTCGTGCAAGTGAGAAATAAGCACGACATGTAGAAGCAACACATAAAGTGACTTTTCACGTTTGCACACATGCATGTTACTAAGGACACAATGATATGATAATGACAAGCAGTCATGCAAACTCAACTAAGATGTGTACATCGAAAGATGTTTTGTACTTACCATGCTTACCCTCAAGATGATCATGCATCCGAGGGAGTTTGTATGAGGTCTTGATCTTTCACATTACTTGGTTCCTTGGTCCTTCTCCTCAATGTCGTGGAGACGATTTCAACATGTCACCTTTTCATGCAGCCATTGAGAGGTAGGTCTACGCAATTTCAGTGGAGAGTGAATGCTATCGGGATAAGGCCCTTGGAGGCCTATCTACAGAATTTCTGCCTACAAGGTTGTCAAGACAACTTCAGAAACACTAAGAAGTTTTGAGGATCAAAGCACTATTGCAAGAAAGAGGTCCCAGGAGGACACCTCTACAAAATTTTTGAGTGCAGTGCTACTGGACTGCTCTTGGCATTTCTAGAGAGAAGCAATGGTTGAGGCATCTGTGGGCTATGGGGTTTTAGCAGGCAGGGGAGGTTTGTGTCTCTACGCATCAAGGGGTTTCATTGGGCAACGGAGGAAGCTTGATGGATTCAAAAATAAAGCGCATAGGTCCAGGAAGCTGAATGAGGCTAGGTAGCTTGGGAAAATGGCTAAGTGTGAGACTAGTGAAACATATGAAAACATTTATAGGACTTAGCTATGATCTCACATAAACACGTAGACCATCTACAATACGTAATTCATACTCTTCTTGATGCAATAACCTTTGTGACATAAGTGTGTGAGGTGAGTGTGAAACATGTCTATGGGATGAAAACCACTTATATGCACATAATTTCCTTGAAGCAAGACTGTAGTGTCCTATCTAGGGTGCTAGACTGGGCTATATTTATTATCGACCAGGGTGCGTAGGCTTAGAGGCGTGTGCCTAAAATATATAGACATAAAGGATCTAATCTAAGCCTAATTTTCCTAATTACAATGCTATGATATGATTCAATATCAAACTAAATCACCCTATGTATCACTATCAACTAAGATTCAATTCATAAAACGCTGTGTATCACTGTAATTAAAGATTTTGGTCTCCTTACAGAGACATCATACATAAAACATCTGTTCAGTGGCTACTCAACATTCATGAACATTCATTAACAGTCATGCAAGATGAAATCGTAAACATAAAGTTCATGACAGTGTTTTACAAGGTAACACTGGATCAAATCCCTTACAGGATATGATTCACGATCCAAATGATAATCTATTCAAGCGCATGCATAAACATATAAACAAGCGCATTCATAAATATATAAACATAGACATGAATCGATTTAATCACTGCGCATATCAATATCAAATACCCTGACTGTAAATGCAATAAAATAACAACAATATACCATGTACGCAGGGCCCGTCCACGTTCTTGGTATACTAAGCTTGTTATCCAACGATCACCAAATCAAAACAACACAACCATGATTGTAATGCAAGTTTGTTTGTATTAAAGTCGAAACTCTATTCGTGAAGCAACAATAATGATAAAAACGTCACCAACCATACAACTGGTTCAGAACTTATATTTACATATGGTTTCACATCCCTTGAAAATGGATGTACATTCATGAGTAGCTGTTGCCGCTTTTACCAAAACACGATTTTGAAAATGCTTCTATCCTAGCTGACATATAAAAAAAAAGGAAACAAACTAAAATCGATTTGGACTGTGTGCTGTTGCTGCCTTTGAAGCCAACATGCCATAGTTGACCAGTCGTTGACCGCGCATGTAGGAGGGTTGATTCCGCTGCGGGATAGGTGCTCGTCCATGCTTGTACATTCCGCTTTTCATCCATACCCTTCGCTCTGGCCTGGCTTTCATGCCACATGTCAAACAATAAGCCATTTACAGGATGTTGGAACTTCCTGTAGTCATTTTTCCCAAAAACTCCTAATTCATTAACACCAAAACCTTAAATCCAATTTAAATGCCAAATTTTAATAACTATAGACTATTAATTAATATTTCCAAGGTGATATCGCGCTCATGATGAAAAGAGTAGGAATGTTCATGTTTTGGCGAGGAAAGGGTCATTAGAATGGTACCAACATCTCTCCCCGACTTAATGAATTAGCATGTCCTCATGCTAACCCTGAAGTGCTTCCTTTAAACTCGGTCCCTGCCTGTACCTCTGCTGCCTTGCAAAATGTGTCTACATTCCTTTTCACCTGGGCATATTTCTGGTCATGGATCTCTTGCTTTAGTATTTTGTATTTTTCCTTGAGGGTCTTCTTTTGATTGTACCACTTGGTGGCCCACTTGCAAATATCTGTTTGCTCAGCTTCTAGCTCATTGACTTGCTCCTTTAACTTTTCATTTTTCTTTTGAATTTCTTTACTCTGCGCTCGGAGCATTTCATTTTCTTTCTTAATAACTTTCTCCAGCATGTTAGCCTCCATGAGCTCTTCCTTTAATTTTTCAATTTGTCTCTCTAATTTCTTCTGCTTCTTATTGGGAGGTGGTGACCCTCTTTCTTGTTTGTTATTACTTTCGACCTCTATATCAGCTCCTGGTCCTGGGCGTGAATGGCTTTCAACATCTACATCAACTCCTGGCCCTAGGGGTGAATGGTCACTGCTCTGAATATCCATCTGTATAGGTGCATTGGATTCGGGTTGGTCTTCTTGCAACTGAACGTTCGGTGTCCTTCTTGTTCTCCTTGAGTAAGTGGTGAAAACTTTGTCTTGTTCTACCTTCTTAGCATCCTCCTTTCTCATTTGTCTAGTCCTTATGCTGCTCACAGGTGGGGGTATCTTGTTAGCTTTGGATGATGCTGGGATCTCCTCATCAATGTCCTTCATAAATCCTGAATTTTCTTGTGATTGTTCTTTGTCTTCCTCATCCCTGATTTGGTTGGCAACTAAAAACTCCTTCCACATTTTCCCTCTTCTTTGCATTTCATGCTCAATGAGAATTTTGACTAAACCAAAATGATATAAGCTCTTGTCTTCGTTTCCTTTCTGCATCTGGATGGTTTTTGACATCTTGGTTAGGCTCTGCAATAGGAAATATGGTAAACTGATGACACATTGCCTTTTCAAGTGTAGCAACAACTTGATATGGTATAAATAAACAATGTTGTAGCGGCCTTCACAAGTTACAAATTTTTGAAGTATGTAAACCATTTCATCCCGAGGATGAACCAACCAACTTCTTGGAACGCCTTTCTTCCAGTTGACCGCTGAGACTCGGGACCTAGACATGAATTGGGTCCACGATTTCTCTTTGAATTGCTTGGTTTTGAAATACTTTTCCCCCTCTGGGCTAATCCCTATCGCTTGGGCGATGGTGTCTTCTGAAACCCTGAATGAGAAATTGCCTATCAGGGATTTCTCCCCATTAAATGTGAAGGCGAATTGCTTAGCAAATTCTTCGTTGCTTCCATGGAATTTCTCCAAAAAGGGAAACCATTGTATTTCTCTAAGAATCGATATGCAGTCTTCATGGTACTGGGAGCTATCTAACACACTTGGCTCGACCCTATTTGTCATCTTGGCGGAGGGTCGAGCTTCTTAACTTGCAAATTTAACAAGGAAGTTTTGATTTATTACCTGATAGTGTCGCTCCCTTAGTGTTCAATGTAGTGCTGGGTCGACTGTTGTGTAACTTGGTGGGAGTCGAAACCGGATGGCGCTCACTGCCTTCGGTCCTTGCTGTGGAGGCCATGGAATTATGCGCCAACGTAAGCAATCCTGGAAAATGAGTGAAATGACCAACTTCCTTCTCCTCAGAGTGTGTTCATTTTTAAAAACAAGGGAATAATGATGCCTCTTGCACCAATGCTATGATGGGAGCGTTGGGAGCGTATAGACCACACTGATGATGGAGTCCCCTGAATCATTTAGGTGCGTCGGGTGGTGAAATCATCATTCGGCTGCATGCAAAATAATGAATAAGCCTCCTGTTTCTTACCCTTATATAATTTCTCTTTCTTTTTTTTTTTAATATATCACCACATGTCCTGTTGATACTCGGCCAAATGGAGGTATGGACTTAGGAGGTTGGTATGGCTGTAGATGGTTGTAGGATGCGTAGGAAACATTGGAATGAAGGGTTAATGGATTTTAGAAGTAGGAAGTAGGTTGAAGTAGGGAAGAATTAGGGAGATAAGGGATGATGAGAAAAATGTGCCCTTGAAATTAATCATAATAGTCATAGCTATTAGAATTAACATTAAAAATTAATCCAAGAAATTAAGTGTTAAGAACAAGGAGCGTATTACACTTTTGTTTGACTGATGTTGCATTGGCATGCTGAGTAGAGCTAGCCTTTTGACTGTTGTTTGACTTTCTTTGTTTTTCATAACAGGTCCCCTGAGGTAGGTTTGAATGCAATAGGTCCCTCTGCAGTACTGAAGATGTTCATGCAATTCTTTATGTGCATACAGGTGTTGTTGAGCTTGGGTGCTTGATGAAGTCTTGGTCCTGCCTTTGTAGAAACTTGTTGAAGCTGTGTTGAAGTAATTTTGAAATATCAATCTCTTAACAAGTCCCTTTCTGTGTGTCTAAACAGGTCCCATTACTGCTGGTGTTGGTAGCATGGTCTTCTTGGACAGAACAGGTCCCCCTGCATAGTATTTATAACCAGGTCCCTCTGAGATAAAACAATGATAAGACAGCTTATTTATTGAAGTTTGGGATGTTGGAACAAACTGCTTGGGAAATTTACAATGATGAGAAAAAAAAAAATTACAATGGAGAGATAAGAATATTGATGCTTCTCTCCCCCACAAAATTTTTTGACTTGTCCTCAAGTCATTATTCAGATGAGGAATTAAACAGTGAACAAAAGAAAGAGAATTCTTACCCGCCAACGAATTGGTTTTCAAGTAGGAATTCGAGGTTAGAGTGTGCCAGAAACTGGTTTTCACATCTAACCCATTTATTATTATTTTTTTTATGTTTTTTTTCAATTTGTTTATATATATATATATATATAATATATATATATATATATATATAATATATTTTTTTAAATTTTTTTTCAAAATTGAAAGAAAATAAACTAAGGCAGGGATACTGTAGCTGAGGGCTCCAGTATCTCAACCTCTCTTTGTTGAGATACTGTGTGGAGAAAATCTTGCTTGCTGATGGGCTTAGTATATAGTTTCAGGTGATGACCATTGACAGTAAAGGAATGACCTTCTCCATCAATAGTTGTGAGCTTCACTGATCCATTGTCATAAACCTGAACAATTTGGTAGGGGCCCATCCAATGGGTGGTAAACTTGGCTTTATGATCTCTGAACTTAGAGTAAAAAAGTAGAGCCCAGTCACCTTCCTTGAACTGCTTCTTCTTGATATGTGCATCATGCCACTGCTTCCTTTGCTTTTGCATCAGGATGGTGGTTTCCTCCGCTTGCTGCCTCATTTCATCCAGCTGGTTCAACTGCTGAATTCTTTCTTTTTGTGCTTGATCCAAGTCAATTTGTAAATCTGCAGCCAGTTTAAAAGTATGTATTTGAAACTCAATAGGAAGCATTACCTCTTTGCCGTACACCAACTGGTATGGTGTAAATCCTGTAGTATCCTTCCATGTGATTCTGTAAGCCCAGAGTGCATCTTTGAGCTTCTCTTCCCAATTCTTCCTGTTCATTGCAACAGTTTTAGTAATGATACCCTCCAAAGTTTTGTTTGTAGATTCCACCTACCCATTGGCCTGTGGATGGTAAGGTGTGCTTTTCCTATGCTTGATTTGGTATTTGTCTGTGATGTCCTTTACCAACTTTGAGGTGAATTGGGTACCTTGATCAGTTACTATCTCCCTTGGCACTCCATACCTGACAAAAATCTCTTCAAAAAGGAAATTGACAACTGTGTGTTCGGTGGCTCTTACCAGTACTTTTGCTTCAGCCCACTTTGTGACATAATCAGTACATACTAAGATGTACTTCTTACCGTTGGAGGTTGGGTTAATGGGTCCTATGAAGTCTAGAGCCCATTTTTCAAATGGCTCTAGGTGAACTTGGGGCTGAAGAGGTAAATCGTCTGTAGTTGTTGGCCTACCCATTCTTTGGTAGCTGTCACAACTCTTTACATACTTCTTGGCATCCTTGAAAATGGATGGCCAGTAGTATCCAAGAGTAAGAACTTTGAACGTTGTCCGCTTAGCTGCAAAATGCCCACCACACGGTTCATCATGGCAAGATTTTAAAATATCAATTACCTCATCATTTCTTACACATATTCTAATGATCATCTCATAACCAATGTAAAATAGATCGCCATTGAGCCATGAATATCTAGCACTTTGTTTGACTAGTCTCTTCCTTTCCTTTGCAGTAAAGTGTGGAGGTGTCCTTCCTGTAGACAAGTAATTGGCCAAATCAGCATACCAAGGATTTACTATAGAAATGGCAAATAAATTTTCATCTGGGAAAGAATCTTCAACTGGAACAACCTCACCTTGGTTTTACAGTCTAGAAAGAAATTCTGCCACCTGGTTCTCTTTACCTGGTCTATCTAGCACTGTGATGTTGAATTCCTGTAACAATAGTAACCATCTGGTAACTCTGCCACTAGTTATTGATTTATTCATTAAATGTTTAATGGCAGAATGGTCAGTATGTACAAAGACTTCATAACCAGTTATGTAATGTCAGAATTTGTTCACAGCATATATGATAGCAAGTGTTTCCTTCTCTATGACTATGTAGTTTAACTTTGCAGGTGTTAGATTTTTGCTAATGAAGTAAATGGCATAAGTACAAGATTCCTCTTTTTGGCCTAATGATGCACCCACTGCAGTGTCAGATGCATCTGTAAAGATATGAAATGGTAGGCTCCAATTAGGCCCTCTCAAGACTGGTGCGGTTGATAACTTCTTTTTGAGCAGTTCGAATTCTTGTTGGCAGTTCTCATTCCAACTGAAAAGTACATCTTTTGATAGAAGTTTAAACAAAGGTAAATCTATCTTACTAAAATGTTCAATAAATCTTCTGTAATAGCTTGCATACCCAAGGAAACTTCTTACCTCTCTTTGATTCTGTGGTATTGGTAAATCGGCAATGATCTGGATCTTTGCTGGGTCAACTTTGATCCCTTGTGAAGAAATATAGTGGCCTAACACTATCCCTTCGTTCAACATCATAAAACACTTCTCATTGTTGAGGGATATGTTAGATTCAATACATCTTTTCAAAACTCTCTCAAGGTTTTCTAATGCATGTTCAAATGAATTGTCGTATACTGAAAAATCATCCATGTACACTTCAACACAATCATGAATTAAATCAGCGAAAATAGCTAATACAGCTCTCTGAAATGTAGCTGGAGCATTGCAAAGTCCAAACGGCAAAACATTGTAAGCATAAGTCCCCCAAGGATAGGTGAAGGTGGTTTTGTCCTGGTCTTCTGAGGCTATCCTTATCTGGTTGTAGCCACTGAAACCATCAAGAAAAGAGAATGATGATTTCCCAGCTAGGGTGTCTAACACTTGGTTGATAAATGGTAGTGGAAAATAATCTTTAAGCGTGGCTTTGTTCAGTTGTCGGTAATCAACACAAATGCGCCACTTACCATTTTTCTTGGGCACTACAACCAATGGGGATACCCACTGACTGTCAGAAATAGGATATATGAAATTAACTCTCAATAATTTTTGCAACTCTTCTCTGACAATATCTTGGAGCATGGGGTTCATTCTTCTTTGTGGTTGCCTCACTGGTTTGATAGTGTTATCTGTGTAAATGTGGTGAGTGCATGTGTCAGGATGAATGCCATGCATATCGGTATAGTCCCAAGCAAAGGCTTTCTGGTATTTCCTCAAGAGTCGGATTAATTTCTCTTGTTGAGATGAGTCTAGATGATTGCCTATGTTCAAAGTTTTCCCTGGACTAATCTCTATAACTTGACTCTGTGTGTTGGTGATGGATTGAACTGGAAAGATGTCATGAAATGTGGTTTGCAAAGATTGAATGGTGCATGTTTCCTGAAAATTTTGGGCTAAAAGTACATCTGCAGCGTGATATTGGTCATGTCTCAAATTTTCGGAAATATCTGGTTGAGAAAGAAATAGTTCTACCAAATCATTATTGTCTTGTTCTTGGAAATCATAGATTTGGTCAATGCTAAAAATAGATTGTACTTCTTCTTTATCATTGAATTTATCATCAAGCCACAAATTATGTGTTACTGCTGGTGATTGTGCCGATGGGTAGAGGGTGAGTTGTTTTCTTTCAGTCCCTCTCGAGCTAATCATGTTGCTAGATCGACATCCTATAAATGCATCAGCAGTTGCTAACCATGGTCTACCAAGAATGATAGGGTTCCCTCCTAAATTGGATTTCGGTTGGAGGACTAAAAAGTCCACCGGATACTCCCAAGAGTCTAGTGAGACAATTATGTCTTCCAAAATCCCTTCAGGAATCACTTTAGACCTATCAGCTAATTCAAGAACAATTGTTGTATGTTGCAAATTTGTAAGTTGGAGTGTTCTCATGGTTTCAAGAGTCATGACATTAATTGCGGCTCCAAGATCTATCAAAGTGTTTGGAATTTGTATGTTGTTAATGATGGTGGTTACTTTGGGAATGCCAGGATCAACATACTTCTCTATGGAAACGGTATTGGTCATAAGGCCTGCTAAATGTCCTATGACATGAATGGTTTGAGGATCAATCCTTTTCCTAGCAGGCTTCTTGAGGCACATGTCGTTGATGGCTTTAGTGTATATAGGAATGTCTTTTGTAGCTTGCAGTAGCGGGATTTTTATGTAGACATTTTTAAGCTCATCTAAGACATCAAACTGTGGTATAGACAATGGAGGTTTGATTTGGACCAATCGGTTTGGAAAAGGTGGATGCAATGGTTGCATTTGCTTATCTATGGTATCATCGTTTGATTTCTTCTGATTTGTCATTTCATTTTCATTTTCTATGTTTTCTTCTCGCCTATCTGTTATTGGAGAATCTTTCTGGAGTACCTTACCAGACCTCAAGTTGATATTTTGCAAGGGTAGTGTGGGACATGGAGTTCCCTCTTCTACATTATAGGCTGGCCTCTCTGCTCTATTATTCGGATTTGGGACAGTTTGAGCAGGAATTTGTGTGGGTCTGGAAGGTTGTGAGTTAGCTGGAAATTGTAGTTGTGGTGGATTTATTGGTGGAGGAGCAGGCAGTGCTTGCTGAGT
>APFE031600977.1:4039-41302 GCA_000404065.3 Pinus taeda | reverse complement strand
ATGCCTACAAAGAGCAGCACTAATGCACTAAGAATTCCTCTATCAAAGTCTATATGTTCCAAACTATCTATCCAAAAACTAGTTGCTCATGGCAATGGTGGAGGCTTATATAGGAGAAGGAGTCTCCATGAATAGTGAAAGGATGAGCTTTCCCCCAAGAAAAGCGGGTGACCAGGCGAACAGACATGCCTTAGAAAGGATGGCGACCTTTACAAAGCTAACAACCAGTTCTGGAGTCATCTGGAAGGCTGGTTGTTAGAACAAACTCACCCAAACAGGATCAGCACGGGTGCAAAACTGGGTTGGCGTGCTGGCATCGCATCTCAATTACAGAAGAGGTCTGGTCAGCGCGAACTAATACAAGCGTAGGGCGCGCTGTTTATGAAATTCGACCAGCGCGGAAAACCCATGTGCTTCCGAGCTGGCAGCGCACCAGTTACACTGTCATCCGCCAGTCAGCGCGGTTATTTTAATAATAGTCGCGATGATCCAATAAACTTAGGCAAAGAGGGTTTTTTGGCCATTTCAGAGAGCATGAACATGATGGATTGATTTTATGACACAGTAGGGAGACTGACAAGGAGACAGTGACATTTTACTGTGTAACAGGTACTATGGCATAAAAATTAGAGCTTCATGCAGCTTCCCAAGTGCACCTAGTTTTCCATGTTTCATGCTTAAAGAAGGTTATATGTGACAAGCTTCCAGTTCAAACAATATTACTAGAACTTGATGAGGAAGGAAAAATCATATTGGAACCTGAAGCAATCAAAGAAACAAGAACTTAAGAGCTACAAAATCAATCAATTCTAGAGTATCCCATCAAGTGCAAGAACTTACCCGTTGAAGATTCCACTTGGGAGGATGAGAATTTTATACAAAAGCATCCATAACTACTCAAGCATTGAGGACAACACTTTTTGGAATGAAAGGGGCATATTAGGTCCCTATAATACTAGTGATTCCCCCATTACTATTGTCGTTGTATCCATTATTGTTATTGTTGTGCCCCTATTGTCTCCATATTGTTATTATTGTGCCCCATAGAATCCCTCTATTGTTATTCTGTGCCTTTATATTATTATTGTTAGGTTGACTTGGTTATATTGTGACCCCTTAGACTCCTATATATAGAAAGGAGGTTTTGTCTTTTGAATCATCCAGGAATTATTCATTCGTGTAATGTAAAGGAGGTTTCCCCCTCGAAGAGGCTTATTTCTAAGGCATTCATATATCTTTTCTCTCTTTTTGTGAGCTGGTTTCATAACATATCATGTCTTATTTCTCATACGCAGTAGCTTTTCCCTTCTTCGCCATCTTTTCAAACATTGTTTCCTTCAAGGGTTCCCTAAAATTGAGCAATGGATATTATCGGATAAACAAAGAGAGAGAAAATGACAATGAAGGTGCAATGATACAGTTAATTGCGAAAGGTGACAAGGAAGAAGATTTTATTTGAAAATGCAGATGAAAGATATGAAATCATGTTGGGCCATTTTAAACATAAATGCCATTAAAACTCATTAAATATGCACTAAGATCTTTTATTATTTCTTTTATTATTCATTTAATCTATCGCATTGCAATTGTGTAATAAAAACTTCAAGTTGATTAGTTTAAAGCACGCAAGGTCAACTATGCGATTGTGATAAATATTATCACAATATCACAACATCACACTTTCTTTTATGTGTTATTTCGAAGTTATTTATAATTTTTCAACATGTGATGTGAGCAGCGTACTTTTTATTGTTTTGAGCACATTTTTCTTGAATGAATACTTTCATAAAGTGCTTTTTTACTATGCACCGAACCTAACCTAAGTTATAACAATTTTTGCATACTTCCATTGGGTCCAGGTCATATCACATTTTGCAACCTTTCATCATTCACAAGATTAGCTTTTGTGTAAGTGCTAAAATTTGATGAGTGTTAGGCTTGTCATGTCGCAATATCGCAATTCACTTATTCTAAAGGTTTTGCTTGTTTGTGCTTTTGTGAATGTTGTTATGCGATTGTGATAGGTACTTTATTTTGTAAGAAAATACTTTAAGACTTAGCTTTAATGAAAATATTAATGATACCATAAGTCTATTATGGTGGTTCCACTTGTCGCAATTCACAGATCCCGATTGTTAATTAACCTTTGACACACATGGTCCAGCGATATGTGATAAAGCTAGAATAGCTAGTCACAAAGGGATTTTGGCTTGATACCTTATGTTTATTTAGAACATTATTTCTAGTAATTAAAAAAGAAAGCACTTTAGTGCTAAGACATTTTGGAGAATATTTATAAAGGTTCTGCATTTATCAATAGAATATTAACTATGAAATCAATAAATGGGGGGTTTTGTTGAATAGTACAACAGAACCCTACCCCTTTCATAGGGGATGTAAAATTTTAAGCTTTCATATCCCTTTCTAAAAATCATATTAAATGGGGCAAATCTTATAATGTGTTCCAAAGACAAGAACTTGGCCTCAACCTCTAGGTCAGAGGAGAACCATGATGTCCTTTACGCATGCTCATCCTCCACAAGAGATTCATGGAGTAGTCTGTGGTTGTCAAAGATTCAACACCAATTCGTAATGATATATTGAATTTAGGGTTATAATATCTATTATATATTAAGTTTGAGGCTCTAAAGGGAGCCAAACAGAGGTGGAAGGCCTCAACCATGGAAATCAAAAATAGGGATCCCTTCAATCACTAAAATTTTGACAATGCAATGGATAGGGAAGAGGATTACGCCCACATGGTATTGGAAGAGGGCCCTAAATGGATAGGATGTAGACACAGGTACCCAATAATTCGGTGCCCCCAAAATTATTATAAGGCCGAGTATGAATTAATTGAAGAAAGTAAGTATGTTGCTATCCAGGAAGACCGAAGTAGGAATGGTTTCCAATATTATGGAGATGATTCTCGCCCAACTTATTGTTTAACTGCTCTCCGTGTTAATCATTTTATTGCATGAGTTCATGAAAACAAGTAAGCAAGTGGGATATGTTGGGTTCCATAATTGACACACTTTAATACTCTATTTCCTTATCCTTTCATTAGTTTTATGAGTCTTTTATGTATATAATATGTAATTTGTGTGTTGTGAACTTTAGAAAGCATTTAATAAAGTGTTTCACCATTTTATTTTCTAAATGGATTGCTTTAACCATCAATATGAGATACTCTTACAATTTGAAATGATAACTAATAGGGATTTTGGATAAGAGAATGTTGTTCCATGGATTGCTGGACAAGAGCAAGTTACATAGAGTTGCTATGGTTAGTTGTGACCTGGATAAGCAAGATTAACAATCATCATGGAAAGACCAACTGCGAATGAGATTTTTTCCATCTATTTCAAGTGAACTTAAGAGATTTTGTAACTTGAATTGAGAATCCTGAGAATATTTAGATTCTTAGGATTGCTCCTTTATTTGAATTATATACTTGGTGTCATTATAATATCAAGGAATAAAGCCTCGATGAATTTTATTTTTTTTACTGTTATTCTCGTGCTTATGCTTTGAAGTTTTTACAAACATTGTCACATTGCTCTTGATTAATATAATGGAGACTTACATGGTTTAGCTTTAATTTTTGCACTGCTTTCGCTCTAAGGTGATTGAGTTTTGGTGATTGTGGACCTAATCCTAGAGTGACTACTACCCTCTTTGTATCATTAAAATTATATTTCAACTTTCTCATTCTTGTTCTAGAATTATTCGATTTCCTTCCAGAAATGATTATTGATTACTAAATTGTTCTTTACAATGATAGTTTCTACATCAGTTTGAGTAAATATCATTAGAATTAGACTTTTTATAGTTGATTTTGTAGAGCAATTATTTATTGTGTTATTTTCTATGATTGATAAATAATTGTTAAGATCAAGGTGTGATATTTATTTCAGCAAATTTCTTTCTAGTCAAGCATGTTGTTTCTTTTGTGTAGTTGTAGTTTCCTAGGAAACAACTTGTGCTTAACAGAATTATTTTTAGAAGGTTTAATGTTCATATTATCTTGAATAAGCCTATGATTGTTTTAATTCATGTATTTGTGTGTAAATTTGTTATTTTAATAAATCCTAGTTACATAAACATTATTCTTTGCACATACAATGTGGACAACCCTGAAATAACTAGAGTTATGGGTTGAAAATTTAATGTTTAAAGTTTTGTTGGTATTTTTAAAGAATAACTAAATAACCCAACAACTGTCCCCCTAGGACGTATTATTTTCAATGGTAACCATAATGGGGAATTGTTTTAGGGTTCATACATAGGTGCAGGGTTGAATTCTTATTCTCTATACCTGGGACAAATATTAGTCATACTCTCTCAGTCCTCTTGGAGGATGGCCCATGGTTAATAAGGGCACTTGCCCCAAGTTCACAGCTAAAAGGATTGGGAAGCAATTCGCTAGTATATTTTTCCCACTACTAGCTTCTTTGTATTTTGATTTGTGTGTGACTATATTTTAGGATGTTTCTAGTGTGTGTTGTTTAGTTTGAGTCAATTTTTTTAGCCTTAGGGTTTTTTCACTAACATGATTGTGTTAAATTATGATTTTTCACCTTGGATGAATATAGTCATCGTAAGCCACGTCATCTTCACGATTTTCCTCTTGAACGAGGTGGACTTGTCACTCCTGCACAAAGAGTTCTTGTTGGTGCTCAAGACTCAGACCAAGACATAGTTTTGGAATCTATACCTAGTCCTTCTAGTAGTGATCTAATTTCCATTGAAAAATTAGCAGACAATTATGTTGCTCCTGCCTATCTACCTTTGACCAGTCCACTAGGACTTGAGTTGTTGTGGTTGAATCATGACAGTTCCACGCCTTCTTATAACTTTTTACCATTATCTATTATCTATCCTATGGCAGAGTCTAAGACATCTTTACCTTCTCCATCAGCAGTGTCAGCGACCATGTCATCCTTGCTACCTCTTAGTATGGTCATTCCTACTCCTCCTCCATCTATGCCTCTCACAAATTCTTGGGACATTCCACCAGTTTCCTCTATTTCTCCTACAAATTTCCCATTTTTTTTTATTCCTACTTTGGTATCTACACCAACCATGGTTATTAATCCTACTTAGTCGATAGGGTGAGGATTCTTTTCACCTAGTTTTTCTCAACCAAGAATTCATGTTCCTTAGTTAGGTGTGGTTAATTCTGGAAATGTGTGGGGGGTTATCAATTGCTCCCAGCCATATTGGGGGCAACGTCGCTTCTAGTTTGTCACAAGCTTGGTACAATTTGTTATTTCAAGAGGTGCCACCTTCCAACAATTTTCCTGGAGTGGCTAATTTACCAAGGGGCAACCCTGCTCCTAGTATCGTCACCTCTATGATTCATCCTCCTTATGTTGGTGCTACCACTTAGGTTGTTCTATCTTTTCCTACCAATTACAACCTTATTAACATCTATGCTCTTGGGGGTCCATTGCTCTCTGAGCGAAATTACCCTAGGGGAGGGTGGGTGGGGGACTCCTTTTACCTGTTATGCTGGCCCACATGCCTTATATTCTGGGAAAAATCCTTACTAAGGTCAAATATTTTTACATCATAATACTTATATGGTGGGACCTCAAGGTTGGTCAAGTAGTTCTCCTACCTATGACCCATTTAGTCAACTTCATAATCCATTTCTCTCTTCTCTAGATTTACTAGAATTGGCTATGCTAACCAATGACCCCATTAGGCATGATCCCTGGTGGTGACCTATGCCCTAAAAATTTCCTTTTGAAATACCCAAATTTTAAGGAAAGCATGGGGAGAATCTATCTACTCACATTACCACTTATCAAATATGGTGCTCATCCAACTCTTTAGTAGATGATTCAATTAAACTTTGCTTGTTCCAATGGACCTTGACTAGGGATGTTGCCAAATGGTACATTGAATTGGACACACAATCCTACAGTGACTTTTCATCATTAGCCCAAACCTTTTTGACACACTTTCAGTTCCCTACACAGTACGATATCAATTATGATCTCTCGTAAAACTTTAGACAAGATGATGCCACATTGATTTATGATCATATTAATGAGTGGCATTGTCATAACACGTTGGTGAGAACCAAACTTCCTAATGAGGCTTTTCATAAATGGTCCATTTGATACTTAAGACCTCATATTGCCAAAGATGTGTCCATGTTTAGGGATGTCACTAAGGAGAAAGCTATCTTAACTGCCCAACAACTAAATTTAACTTATTCACAGTCGATCACACTTTATGAAGTATTGTTTAATGCTCCTAAGCGTTCCATTGACCCACAAAATCTACTCATGACCCACACGTTGATGGTGTGATTGGGTCTATTTCCAATTCCATGAGCCAACTTGTTGCTCAACTGGGGCACTTGATCATTATGTCACAAGCCCTAGAAATTGCATATAGCTCTAGTAAAGCACCTTCTTCTAATAAGTGCACTTATTTTCTTACCATGAATTCCACGCCAGCTAAGAACAACCAAAAAACTGGTGGTAAAAAGAACAAGAAGAATAAAAAAAAAAAGTGAAGCTTCTCAGGAATCTCAACCAAATCCACAGAATCAGGGAGGGGGAACCCATGATCGTCATCAAAATATTAAGTTCCCTTGTAAAAATTTTCAAGGTAAACATATTACTCATGAATTCCCTCAGATGGATGAAGTTCATAGGCTCCTTACACCACCACAATCTACTCAACGACCTGCAATTTTAACTCATCCATTTCCTCCAAAACCTCACCAACAAATGGTTTCAAAACCTCCTCCACCTCCGCAAGGGGGAAACGAGGGGCCATTTTTCAGTCCTACCAACAATTTGTCCATCTTTATGTGCAAAGAAGACATTGATGTGACAATGTGAGCCAAGTCGTATGATGTTCCTGAGCAGATTTCTTCTCCTAAGGACTCACCCGCTCCACCTACTTCCACTAGACCTATCATGTTAGATAAGCATGTGGAACCTATTTACCACCATCCTAAGGGTGTCGTTCATAAGACAACACACAACCCCTATACCTAGGCCGCACAAAATTATAGTATTGTTGAAGATATTTCCAAGACTCCTTGTTTAATGCCTTCCCTGGAGGTTTTGAAAAGTTTTCCTCAATAGCGCAAGGCCTTGTTTTCTGCAATTGGTAGAGTAGACCCTTCTAACTCGAACTTGATTATGTTCAATGCTATCAAGGCTACCTTTTGACTTTCCCACCTAAACGCCTTTCATATTACCATGTGTGTCTTTCATAGGAATATTCGTCGCAATTTGGTGGATGAAGGCTCTTCCACTTGCATCATTTCAACATCATGCTAGAAGGCTCTTAGCTTTTCGGTTCTCACTAAGTCCAATACCACTCTCCAAGCCTTCAATGGACATAATCTTGTGCCTAATGGAGTTCTTTACAAGTTCTCCATTGAATTTTTTTTGGGAGGGGGTTGGTGGGCAAGAATTGTTTATGTCAATGTTGAAGTCATCGATGCCATTTTGGATTATAACTTACTCCATGGTCATATTTGGTTCTATACCATGACTGCAATTGTCTCATTTGTCTACTATATACTTTACTTCCATCATAAAAGAAAGATTATTATTATCGACTAGCTTGACTATTGCATGCCATTGCCCCAACTTTCAACTACAGGGAACTTAGTCCCACTTGTGGGAGACAACCATGGTCAGAATGAGAGTGTTGGTGTGAGCTTGTTTAAAATCTCATCACTTATTGGGGTGTTTCCTCAATTACCATTGCCTAACATTCCTTCCTCCTCTTCTCTTTTAAAGCTCCTATGCATATGATCTCTTCTAGCACCTATGGACCCCATCAACCATTTTATCCTTGGGTGGTGTCACTTGATCTTATGAAATTTGATCAAGCTAGTGATCATCCTCTACCACCTGATGTGGAAGAGATTGTCTCTTAGGTAGTCCCTTTAGTACTTCCCATTGCTGATCAAAAACTCCATCCAAATATGGACTATGACTAGGACCATTTTCCCACATGGGTCATCACTCTACCTGTTCCACATGACTTCTTCAATCATGAACCTCCTCAACTCATCAACTTGGAGGTCATGGATCTACCTGTTGATGATCCTAGGGAGATTATACTTATTTGTGTCTCTAGTCCCCCTGATTCATAACACATAGAACTTGGAAAGATAAATATTGGAACAATTTAAGGGGCACCTCCTCGCCCATCATTGGAAGTTCCACCCCTAGACTGAGTCAAGTCTTGGGCTTCTAATGCCAAACTTTTCAATAAATGTTCGAACTCCTAACCACCTGTTGATGACCTTCTTATAACTCCTTTATGCCTTGATCCTTCCTTATGTCCACAAGCACAACTACGTTAGAATTTCCTTGGCATGGTCAACCTTTTTGGATTGGGCAGTTTCACTTCCTTTGGCATGGCCCCACATTGGTGATCCATATGGTCCCCTTACCCTCCATAAGTTCACGTATAGAAACCCTTGGTCTATGCTTAGTTGTGGGAACACTTTGGTGTGACCTACTAAACTTTGTTGCGCTTGTACATATTATACATAGGAGTGTGATTTTTTTACCATTTTTGGTTTGGTGTGTGATGTGAGTATTTATCATGCCTTATTTATGCCAAAAATCCAAAAAAAAAATATAAATCCAAAAAAATTAAAATATATGGTCTCAGTTTTACCTTATCCATGCTTATTTATTTCATTATGTGATTTAACCATGGGTCTAGTCTTTCTGGATGGCTTTTACAAGACAGGTTGGAATTTTTATTGCAACATCCATGGACCTTAGGTGTGTTTCCCTTGAACCTCACTTATAAGGGCAGGTCATTTTCGTCATTTTCATATTGCATTTTGACCGTCCCTGCCACTTGTATGCCTTAGGTCTAACCCCGTAAAGTTGCAGCTTTAGCCACTCTCTTTTATGCACATCATCAATTGGCAATATAGTTTATCTGATCATGGATACCCTAGTATAGCACCTCCTTGCCATTTTGGTTTCCATGCAATCATTTTTTATTACCTTTTAGAATTCCTCCTTCTAACCTACCTTGACCTAGAATTTGAGCCCCATGTCCTCTTGTTTGTCATATTTATGGACATATCCTAGCAGGATTCTGTTGAGTCCCAAACTTACATCTTCCCTACATACCTTTTTAGCCTTTTTCTCCAGTTATCTAAACCTCCAAGCTATCAAATCATTGCATATTAGTTGTAAAAGAGCATATAAATGGTTTCCTAACTATGTCTTGTGACTGTTGTTTGACTTATATTTTTTCTCAGTCAACTGCGGAATCTTATCACTTTCCGCAGCCATAATCAGTTTCTGCATCCTTTTTGTTAAAGTCTATGCTACAGGTGTCTACTGAAGAATCTGGCCACATGGGCAAGCTACAAATGATGTGGACATGGAACATGTCCCCTTGGTTCAGCCAAATCACTCACAGAAGCCCGCGGTCAAAGCTAGTCAAACGGTGGTCAACACTAGGAGTTTTGCTATTGCAGGACTCTGTTTTTCATCACGAGGAGGCTTGTGTGGCAAGATCCTGATATTTAGGAGGTGTGCTAACACCTGGGGACTACCCGTGAACCGAATCCAACAAACGACCGTCCTTGGATTTATTTCCCATGGCTACCATGCTGCTATATTTCCGAATATGTTCTTTTACGTGTTTGTCTACCAGCGCAGACCTTAGGAATTACTTATGTATTTCCTGCTATAAATAAAGCATCTTCGTATGCGTATAGGCTAGCTGATGATATGTAATATTGACTGTTTTTACGAGCCATCGTGCCATGGCTGAGTCTTTATTTTATGACTGTATTGAAATATATGAGAAGACACTGCTTTTGAGTTCAAATCCGTGATTGATTTCTAATTGGCCGAGGTTGCAGAGGGCCCCTGTACACCAAGGTCATGTAGTTACTGTATAGCTTCATGTTTTCTTCATTTACGCTCTTGATGCCATAGATGTTTGCTGTATATATTACATTTCTCATGGTATTTATGTTGTTTGCTATCCATAGCTTCTTTTATGCTTTCAATTGACTATCAACTGATCAGTGTTTTCATTTCAGGTTCTAATAGAAAGCCCGGGCACGTGCATATAGCTTTTTGATGACTAATGACATGATGGAATTATCTTGTCCTTCTACTGATTTGTTTTCTTAATTTAATTCCAGCACTGTTTATTTCTTTCAGTTTTGCTTTGTTCATTTACTTTTCTGCAAGATAGATATTAGACTATTCATATCATTTTTCAGTTACCTCCTATAGCCAGAGCAAGTCGAATGGTGAGGGATTGAGTGTGAATGTATAGTTTAATACTAGTTTATTTACTTTTGCAAGTTAGTGATTAGATTACTCATATCATTCTCGGTTACCTCCTATAGCCAGAGCAAGTCGAATGGTGAGGGATTGTAGGATGAATGTGTAGTTTGATCTTAGTTTTATTTTATGCAATTTTGATATCAGATTACTCAATTTTTTTATGATTACCTCCTATAGCCAGAGCGAGTCGAATGGTCAGGGGTCAAAAATGAGTTGATGTGATATGATTTAGTTTACTTTTCTTAAAGTTTTTGAATTGCTTTGAGTTCAGTCTTTTCCTTTTTATACAGCAGCAAGGATACTGGGTTTCATAGTCACTAGTTCACTATTTTGTTTAATTCGAATCTAGGCACATCTTGATTTCATCATTATAAGTTTGAAAACCTTTTGAACACTTTGAAGTTTGGAAATTATTTTAAAGGCCACCATTACCTTGAATACTTTTGTCCATACTTGATTATTAGAATTACCATCTCACATCAAGGAATCAACAAAGAAGATAAATAAAAAAAAAAAACAAATCCAAAACTAAAAACGACAAAGAAATAAGAAAACGATTATCTTGCATATATAGTGCACTTCACTTCAGCAGTTTACGACTCCCAGATTGACAATTTATATAGCAATTTAGGACACACTAAATTGACCAAACAGATTCCTCACTTTATCCCTTGTGATTTCCATTTTTATTTCCCTATTTCTACAATATGAGTCTTGGTTTCCTCATTCCATCATCATCATCTGCTTGGCCTATCATTCACTTTCACTTAGTGTTTCACTCATCCTTGAAGGAACCACTGCAATGAGTGGTCCTATTAGCCAACCTCTTGTCTTCGTTATGTCATGAGTAGTTCCATCATCATCAGAACTAGTTGATATCCTTTTTACCACTCATTCCTCTAGGAGGAGTTTTCTTTAAGATCTTTTTAGACTCCTCAACTTAGAAAAGATTGTCGAGTGAACTTGTCTCCTTCATGCTCATAAAATTACTTGAAGGGTTGTCTACCGATTATAAGTTTAACCCTTTTTTGGATTGGGATAGATTATTTATGAAAAATGAATACCCTAGTCTACTATGGCTATGAGGTTCTCCCTTGTATACTTTTATCTCTTTTTCGAGCTTGGGGGACAACTTTACGAAAAAGGAACTTATAAAAAGAGAAGGAAGAGAACATTTATTTCCACTAGTCATTAAACATCAGCATCCTTTGCATCGCCCTTGAACATGGAACCTATATGTTTCATTATCTCATAGTTGGGTTTTAGCTTTCCTAGGAGCCATACCATACATATGAGTATGTCTACTCCTCCGGTTGTTTACTCTTCCAATCATATGGAGCATACCTTGATGCCCACTGCATCGCCACATGATATCACATGGTGCTCATTTTTCCTACTGTCATGTCACTCTTGTGTCATGTCGTTATGTGTTCAAGGGAAATATCAGCTTGTGTCAGCCATCTACAGTAGCCTGTTGACCTTTTAAGTCGTTCGTCCCTCTGTTTTTTGTACTTCATCATCTCATGACTTCATCCATACATCACATCATCCTAGTTTGTTCCATGTCGATTGATGGTGGATAAGCAATGCCCTCCTTCGATAGATCTTCTCTTGTCAACTTCAACTCATTATCTATTAGCTTGGTCTAGGAACTAGTAGTACCTTAGAGCTTGCGGACCTTAGTGCTAGGCTTCCTCACGATCAACAGTGGGTTTACATCATTAGATCCTGATTAGTTGACTTCCTTGGTCTTCGACGTTAGCTCATATATTCAAACTTAGTGGAATGTACTAGATACCTTGGGGTCCATTTTTCTCATTGGTGGATTCCCTCGTGTTTGCTATTGGTTTACCTCATTAGATAGTAATTGTGTAGTTTCTACCATGCTTGACATTAGCTCACTTATTCGCATGATGTAGATTCATACCATCAGGGTTATATCAAAGACCCTAGTTTAGGGACATCTCACTCTTATATGACACCCTTCCCATACTGCATTGGATTTATGTATCATTTTTGTACTTTGAGGGATATCTGTGAAGCTTCTTTGTCTGTCATGTGTCCATAGTCCTACTGATGTACTTTGTGACATAGATAGCCCTAAAATGAAACTCCTTCTAGGAACTATTTCAATTGTCTTCATGGATTCTTTTGTATTTTCTCCATAATATTGTCTATAGCCAAGACACAGATACTTAGGCCTTTCCTCAACCATTATTGGCTCAACAATGCCCTATGCATGTTTTCCCAATCCTTTTCCTTCATAGCACATTTTTGGCATCAACTTGGACCCTATGCCTCTTGTATGTTATTCAAAAGAAGAAACATAAACATTCTTAGAGGAAATTGAAGACAAACTAGGATTGTTTACCTCTTCTTCAAATGGATGCTTGACTAAGCCTTATTTGGAAATAAGGAACTCTGTCTCCAAGTCATGCATCCTTTCTAGGTTCATATTTTCAATATGAAGTTGGCTCTCCATTTCCTGCAATTTGCCAAAAAGCAACTGCTTCTCTTCCTTCATGGAATTCAACTACTCTCGAAGTTTTGTGCTCTTCCTTTCATCTTCATACATTTGTTTCACCATATCTATCATGATGAACAAGTCTTACTTCATGTATTCATCAAAAAATCTTGTGAAGGAGGAGGATTTTGAAAACTCACTTGTGGAAGTTGTCATTATAGAAATGAACAAAAGAACTTCAACAAAATTCACAAAGCTTTCAAAGAACTAATGGTTGTAGATTCAAACTCTTATTCAAGTAGCCTTTTGCAAAAAATCCCTCTTGTGCTTCAAGGGTTACCTTGAGGTCCTTTGGGTAACAAAAATGCCTTCAATCCTTCTTCCTTCATAAACTCAATCAGCAGTCAGTTTACAAATAGTAAAATAATCAAATTCTTTGTACTATTTAAACACCTTTCAAGTCAAACAAGAAACCTATTGCTCTATCAATCAAGCAACCTATTGCTCTTTCAATCAAGCAACCTACTATGATACCACCTAATCTGAAATGGGGGTTTGATAACTTGTTATACTTACAAGAACCTCCCACTCATTTAAACAAATAAATGATCTAGCTTATATATGACATTTTCATAATTAAATACTTGAAACGGGTGTATCTTTTCTTACTAATTAAGTGCTTTAAGTCCATTTATTTATGCTAATATTAAACACATATAACAGCCATATAATGCAACAAATAAACAACCACACATAACAACAAATTTAATCTAGGAGTTCATTTGAATATCGTGGGCTATGTCTTCTTGAGATTTTTTCATCTTGACTTGGCTCTTTGGGATTATGGCAAAGTTTCTTTTACTAGTTACACACTTAACTCCAAAGGTTAATGAACTGAACCAATGGACTTATAAAACCATCTATATCCCTATCATGGTTTTCATCACTCTACAAACATATCTAAGCTCCCTTAGACTTGATTCCTTCAATCAGTGCACTGAGCTACCCTGACCTTCTTGATGGCACTAATTCCTTCAGAATTATTTAACTATCACTAAAACCTCATCTACTATCTCCATCACATATCAGACACCAAAAATAGATTGATCATTTTCTCAAAATGAGCACTGCTTCCACAAACTAGGCCTTCCTCCATGGTTGGCACTAGGTTGGCTTAAACTTCCTTGTAGCATATCAGCCTTTAGAAGTCTTCAAACGGCTATTTAAATCCCTAAAATGGATTTAGAAGGCTCATTATAGTCAGAAATGACATTTGGTTCGCTGAGAACAAGTACTGGTAGCTCCTACAACTGCCTCCAACCCTTGGTGGCCCCAAGCTCCAAAATCTCCCTATATGAAAATCTCTATGAAGATGACTTCTTCAGCTTCTCTAGATTGTTCCATTGGCTTCGGAAGGCCCCAATTATCCCTGATAGCCTCTTGTTTCACTCTCTCTAGTCGAAAATTGTTCCTAGAGTGCATTTGGGCGGGGATACTCCACCAAATTTGCTAAACTACACTTAACTCCAGATTAACTTAGCATAACTACCCTTTTTAGCTGCTCTGCCAAGCTAAGCGTTGGAGGTGACTATTAGAATTAATGTTGGGCATGCATATGTGCTGGTTAATCCACGGAAGTTAGGGAAACTCCCCGTAGAACTGGCGGTCAGTTAACATGCAACCGCGTGGAGAGGCATTGCAATCGGCAGTTACATCGCGACACATGTGAACAGTTTCAGGGACCGTTGGTGGGTAAGACTGTTGGCAGTCCTAACCCCCAATCCTCCGATGGTTACAAGTTAAATATGCCACGAAACCGTTATATGTTAAGAAACACGTTGAGCGAAATTGGTAGAGCATTGTCATGTCTTGCCAAAGGTCACAGGTTCGATTTTGTCAGACCCTAACAAAGTTTTCATAACCAATCCAGTGCTATGTGGCAACCTCCGAACTCGCCATGTGTCAGCACCTGATACCACTTTGATGTAGCAAAGTTGCATCTTTACACAATTTGCGCGTGGACCTGTGGGTTATGGGTCCATGTATACATCGAAATCATTTCAAGTAGTAGAATCTCCACCATCAATATTTCCCTCTTGATCCAACAGATATTGCATTATCCACTCACCAACTAACCTAAATTATCTCCGTCGTTGATGTGACCCATCCAATCGAACGATTGTCACGCAATCTCATGCAGATTCTTGCACGATTGATATGAGGTCGAGAGAGCGCAAGAAAAGTAGTTTTCCCATGCTACATGTCGACTGCTAAGATTAATTGCATGAAATCATAGAATACCATGTACACCTTTTTGTCCACGTGAGATACAGTTTCCCACTTTCTGAATATTACCCACTTGCTCAATGCAAAACTTAAAGAAAGACGTTTAAGGAAAGGTTTTAGTGCTTACCCCAAAAGGGAATATTCTAGGGAATATTCCTTAGAATATACTTTTTTTTAAATATTTTCAAAAACCAAATTAATCTTGGTCAAATGTCCAAAAATTGCAGTTTACTTGACTTTTCAAATTACAATAACTCCTTCATACGATGTCGGTTTTTCAAACCATTCATGTCGCCAGAATCAAGAAGATGAGATCTATCTAGTCACTCAGGTTCAACACTCTTTCCAACACTTTGAAATTTGAGCTATCACTAAGTTTATTGATCAATATGTGATCATCCTCATTCTCTTTGGAAAAATGCTCAAGGAAATCTTTGACATAGAGCTTTTGAGGCTCTCGTAGATGGTACATCTAGCACAAGTTGTCTGGTGTGAAACACATCATGACCTCATGTCTTACATTCCTAAAAGTTATGTTTGAGATATTCACATTATCAATCACCCATTTTACAATATTTGTGTATGGTAATATCTTAGGTCTTGTAGTTATTCTATGTAAAAATGAACATGTTGCCTCAAAGTAAGAAGCATCAGATGATTCTTCGGCATCAGTTGTTGCCTTCATTTCCAATGGCCTAGGTTTCTCTTCTTCCAGTAGGTTATACATGGATTCCCATTATGTGGTTCCTCTGTCTTTGCTGCAGGTGGTATTGGAGGAGAGTAGTATCATGTCTCAGATGCAATAGCTTTCCCCTTCTTCACCATATTTTCAAATGTTGTTTCCTTTATGGGTTCCCTGAAATTGAGCAATGGAGATTATAGGATAAACACAGAAATAGAAAATGATAGTGAAAGCACAACGATAAAGTTAATTTTGAAAGGTGACAAGGAAGAAGATTTTATTCGAAAATGCAAATGAAATATATCAAACCACGTTGAGCCATTTTAAACATAAATGCCATTAAAACTAATTAAATATGCACTATGATCTTTTATTATTCATTTAAGCTATCACATCGCAACTGTGTAAGAAAAACTTCAAGTTGATTAGTTTAAAGCATGCAATGTTGACTATGAAATTGTGATAAATATTATCACAATATTGCAACATCGCACTTTTGTTTATGTGTTATTTCGAAGCTATTTATAACTTTGCAACATCTAATGTGAGCGTCGTACCTTTTATCATTTTGAGCGTATTTTGCTTGAATGAATACTTATTGCATAAAGTGCCTTTTTACTATGCACCAGACTTGACCTAAGTTATAACAATTTTCACATACTTCCATCAGGTCCAAGTCATATTGCATTTCGCAACTTTCATCATTCACAAGATTATCTTTTGTGTAAGTGTTGCAATTCGATGATTGTTAGGCTTGTTATGTTGTAATATTGCAATTCACTTATTCTAAAGATTTTTCTTGTTTATGCTTTTGTGAATGTTGTTATGCAATTGCGATAGTTACTTTATTTTGTAAGAAATACTTTAAGCCTTAGTTTTAATGAAAATCTTAATGATACCATAAGTCTATTACAGTGGTTCCTCTTGTCATTATTTGCAGATCCTGATTGTTAAGTAACCTTTGACACACATGGTCCAACGATATGTGATAAAGCAAGAATAGCTAGTCATAAAGGGATTTTGGCTTGATACCTTATGTTTATTTAGAAATTTATTTCTAATAATTCAAAAAGGAAGCACTTTAGTGCTAATATTTTTTGGAGAATATTTATAAAGGGTACCCATTTATCAATATACTATTAACTATGAAATCAATAAATGGGGGGTTTGTTGAATAGTACATGTCACGTGGAATGAGTCGAGGTTGCGGACAAGATTGACCTTCCTAGTATCTAAAGATATCTAGTGACAAGCAAGCCAATCAAAAACTATATTTCTCTAAATATGCAATTAAAACAAAGGCAAACAAGTGTTTTAGGCCTACCTTGGGTCCAATGCAAGTTTGTGGAAGCCTCGCTCCCTCGCTCCAAATGAGCTTCCTTGAAGTGTAATTCTGCAAACACAAACAAGCAAACCAAATTAAATAGCACCTGAAAAGCCAATATCATAAAGCATATTCATCATAATGATCAAGGAGATTATGAAACAAACCACATAAGAAAATTTGTTGAGAAAAATGAATCTGATTGTATTAATTCAAATGAAAGAAGAACTTTACAACCTGTGCCTTGATGCTGTACAAGCTCCTCCCAGGGTCCGACAAGAAGTCTCCTCTACTTTGACAAGTTTCACTCACTTCCCAATGAAACCAAAAGGTATGTGATCTCTCCTCTCAAGTTTAACTAGGAAGTCCCAATTCCATCAACATTTACCCTAAAAAATGTTCAGCTTCTAACCTCTCCAGAAACTGACCCAATGCCTTAATTTATAGTGCAATGGAGGGAAGTTACTAGGTCGTCCTTCAAAGGGATAAAGCCCTCCTTCAAAGGAATAGCTCCGTCTATCAAGGGATTAGCTCCTTCTCTTTTGGGATGCATGAACCACCTTGGAGCGAACAATCCACGTCAAAATTCCTTCTAGAAACATCTAGAATTAACCCAAAGTGAGTTTTTCAGAATAAACTTGCGCCTTTTTTACTTTTACAGGGGTACACACCCACCCCTTTATAGACAGAGCGTGCATATACGCAGGTAATATTAACAAAGAGTGCGGGCCCGCAGGCAAAAGTGAGAGAAAGTACAAAACCAGAGTTTTATTGATTTTCAATGTCTTTCTCTCATTTGCAAAGCTTGACATGAAGAGCTAAGGTCTGAGACTTGCTTAGGAGGTGAGTATAAGTGATGATAGACCCATACTGACTGCAAATAGTCATGTTGACGATATTTTTGTGTAACAGATTGCCCCCTACAGTGCGAAGTCTGTAGTAGATGAGGATTTCATTTATCATTTAGGAAGAGTGAAGTACTTTATCATTTCGAGGATCATCTTGCGGAGAGCCCGGTTGGAACATGTAAAAAATTCAAATGAAAAATATATATGAGATCATATCATCGCTGAGGTAGGCATTCCCATACTCAGATCAAAACTAACTAGAAAACTAACTACTGCTCTGATATAAGAGCGATCCTGTGATACATCACAAGTATAGACACATATAGACACAGTATGGACGCAACCATCTATTTATGAATAGTCTACAATATAATGAATACAAAATTCCTCACAGTCTGGATGGTGGAAACTAGATTCAGGGTCTTCATTTCTACTTCCCAAAATAGTACGATTCTATCCATGCGAATGAATGTGCCGAAGTCGAACATGGTAGAAACCACTTGATTACCATTCGATGATGTAAACTGTTAACAAGTGTGAGAGAAACCATCAATAATGACAATGGCTCTCAAAGTACTTAGTACAATCCGTGAGATGTGATTAGATGTGTTGATGTCAAACATGTCACGGAATCCTTCGATTGAAGGTCAATGATGAAACCTATCGTCGAAGGAGAGAATCCTGCCATTGAGGCATGCAGATCCCAAGGTACTGGCAATTTCTAGATCATGTTTCTAGATAAAGAGCTAAAGTCGATAGAAAGCGATCTGTCATAAGCAAGCCCACAACACGAAATCATTGATCAAGTTTGAAGAAATTTAGTTGCAAGGACTGACTCAGGGACGGTCAAGATGGATGACAGATATCTTGCATATGAATGGTTTATTTGCACTAACCTCTTGAACACATAATGACACAACAGATGGTTTGGTGACAATTGACCCAAAATTAATACCCAGAAACTGGCTGAAGACTTTCAATGTGGTTCGATCAACTATTAGGCAAAGGATTTCCCAACCCAAGTGAATGAAAGTGTCGTGTTCAAGAGTGGTTATAAAGTATGACAAATATGCTCATTTTTCTCTCTTTTCCCCCGCCATTTCTGGCAAGTACCTCTTTATTTTTTTACAAGCTTGAGGAGGATAACATGTGCTCGACTATAAGCTCATCCTTCAGATGAGTCCAACTTAGTTTAAATTCAAACCCTAAGAAGGAGTGGTACGTTCCTATTTGTAATTGAACAGGTCCTTTACTGTCGAAATTTAATGAGTCTAGTATAGGAGAAACTCAACGTTTTTCAATTTTAGAGAGTCTGAAAAAACTTAAGAAGACTCCAGGGTTGACCTTTTTCATAAATTTGTGTCTCCCAAGCTCGAAAAAGTATAAAATAATACTTGAGAGAACCGATTGATCTTTTACGACCAAGGATTACTTTTCGTAATTAGTGCCTCTGATCCAAATAACTAAAAAAGCGATCAATGACACATCGTTTTATGACCAATATCGAATTTGAAACGACAAAAACCCAACAATCTTTTCGTGTTTTTATGATCAGAAAAGGGCTGTAAGAGGACCGTCTTTTTAGTTCCGTTTTAACGAGCTTAAAAAGAAAAACTCGGCAATCTTTTCATGTTTTAGGAGTCAGAAAAGAGCTTAAAGGTGACTCTAATGTTTTTTCGTTGAAAATGACCGATTTCGCCTGAAAAATCCGTTATCCTGAACAAAAATTCAAACATTACTCATACCTGTTTAAAATAGGTAAAAATGTCACAAAAAACACCTTTTCAAAGTGAAACATAAACAAATTTGCAATTTATTTACTCAAAAAACTTATAAAAATGACTTTTTACCATTCAATTTTACCGTTTGAGATTTAGGTGAGAAAAAAGGGCTTTTGACCAAAAACTTCCTGTGAAGATTGCGGAAAATTTGTCTGTCAGAATCGAACACCGTCTCCTCCAGGTAATCCACATCATCCTACTCTTCATTTCTATCTGCTTGAATTTTTTTTTTAAGGGTTGATTTTTATTTTTAGGAGGATTTTAGGTTTCAAAACCCACGCGCGAGGGCCCGTGGGTTTACCATAGCGGACCTGCGTACCCCGACTTTTTTGCAATGGGAAAACAGTCAGGGGTACACACCTGACGTGAAGGCAAGGTGCGGGCCTCACGCACTGTCCCTAACAAGAGGGTCCGTACCTCGCACAAAGGTTTGTAGAAAACTAACTAACTCAAAAATTACCCAAAGAAATCAATTTTATGTATTCTAATTCACCTTTCTACTTGGATGTAGGATAAACATCATGCTTGATTGGTGAGAATGGGAGCATGAGGATGTGGACCTCATCGTGATGAATCATCAACCTTCGATTGATGCATTGAAGGCATGTGGCTTATACAAATTATGGGCCATACCTAGCATGAGGGCCCAAGTGGACTTTTTGCAGTGGTTGGTTGATAGATGGAGTATACAGGATCAGTGCTTCTTTATTGGTGGGCAACAGCTCGAAATCGAGCCAGCAGATATATAAATTTTGACCTGTTTACCTAGGAGAGGTGAACATTTAACTCTATTCGGGGCCAGGGCAGGTGGCTAGTCTGTCGAGAGCCTCCGGTTAGAGTACTGCAACATCTAGAACCAAGACAAAGGGATAGATATTAAAACCATATCCCATCTTGAACTCATGGTTATTGGGTTTACAGTTACCAGACTCTGCGGTAGCGCAGCGCTACACATAGCCACCGGATCCCAGATGCGGATGGAAGTTGATTGCTTTGGAGGCACCATTTTCAACTGGTCCGATGCTGTGTTGGCCAATGTGAAGGGCCAACTGGCCACGGCCAAAAACGGACAACTAAAGAATTTTGCATATGGTGCTATAGTTGTGAGTTTTGGTCTAGAGAGGGTTCCCATGTTGATCCCGCAACACCTCACAGTTGGAGCTGGGCTTCCTCGAGAGCCCAAACTGATGCGATGGGTTGCAGTTATGGCCCGTCATCCTGATGAGGGGACCGAGGTCGTTCGGTTCAAACTTGAGTATTTCCAATGGTTGGAGAACCAGGTTTTTTCTATCCAGGACTTTCCTTATGCTAGGGTTGATTTTTGTGGGGACCTAGACATGGCTCTTCCACTAGGAGAGCAATGGGATGACTTAGGTAAAATCTTTTTCAACATTTTCCTAATTTAATTTTTTTTTAGTTTTTATATCGTCCCAAAACTGATAATAAAGGTTTCAAATGTAGATGTGGGCCCAAGGCGACCAGCCGCTCTCTGGCCTTACGAGAGGAAACAACCAGTTGCACTGACTCCAGCCCCAGAGGATGAATCAGCAGAGACTTTGGCCGATTTGGAGAGCCATCTAGAGCGGCTGACAGGGGACATTCCAGAGACCAGCATAGATGACATCCCTCGTCGACTTCAGCACTATGTGATTGGGGTCCCAGGACCTTTTAGGAGGTACCTCTTTAAGGTGGCCCGTGCAGTGGTTTCGTATCGAGATCATCACCAGTGATGGGATGATTGCTTATTGTAGTCACATATGACATTTTTGCTTATTGTACTTGTCATTTTTGCCGATCATAAGGTGTTTTTCAACCTATGATCGAGGACGATGTATATTTTGACACACTCCTATGTTATATGATATCACTATTACCGGCTTATCTTGTTAAACATGTTATAGAATGTTTTTAAATTTACTTGTATGATTATTGCACATGTCTATTTAACATTTGAGAAGCAATTGCATCTGCTAATGTATTTAAAGATCTTGGAATATGTTGATATTCAATATAGTCAGATTCACGTTCCAAGAGACGCACTCTCAAAAATAATCTCAATAATACTGGATTTCTAATGGCGTATACTCTATTAAGCTGTAATACAACGAGTTTAGAATCTAACCTCACTATCAAACTCTGAATCCCAAATGAAATAGATTCAGATAATAACTCAATCACTGCACTATACTCTGTAATGTTGTTTGTTGTTTGACAGAGGCTTACCCCATGCATAGATACCAACTCGTCAGAGGGCGAATAGATTACCCAAGTTGTGGAAGAAATATTTTGTGTACTACGACAAGCGCCATCAGCGAAACCAATGTATGTTTGGAGAGGTGTCTACATCTGTGACATCAAGAGTAAAACCAGGATAAGCGGGAATAACGACGAAAACTCTCTCTAAGCTAAGCACACTTTTTAATCTAAAACACACTAGCTAGAAGGAAAACTAACCTAACTAAAAAATCTCCACACTCATTTTAAGCATAATATCTCTTCAGGTAAAGACCATTTCTGGGTTAACCTAAGGAGACCCCGTCAAAGTCTACCAATTCATAGGCCCCTTTTGCTAGCTTTCGCTTGACAACATAGGGACCACGCCACATAGGCATGAATTTTCCAGTGCCTAATTTATCATTTTCCTGATCGTACAATAAGACTAGATCTCCTTCCGAAAAATTTCGAGGGGTCACATTTCGATCATACTGAGCTTTAATACGTTTTGCATGAGATTCGATCGCTAATGTAGCATCGCGTCGATTCTCCATCTAGTTGAGCCAAGTATAACAAACGTCTTTCCTCTTCGGAAGTGGCTGGAAGTAACTCGATGGCCATTTGCAATGACGGGATTTCGCACTCAATAGGTAACACAGCTTCCAAACCATAAACTAGTTGGAAAGGAGTGAAACTTGTCGATGTTTTTACTAAGGTTCGATACGCCCAAAGTGCTAAAAATAGCATGTTGTGCCAATTCGACCGATGAATCCCAATGATTCGTCGGATCATGATGGCTAGAACTTTGTTGATGGCTTCAACCAGGCCATTAGCTTGTGGATAATAAGGAGTTGAACTATCGTGATGCAAGCCGAGCTGGCTTGTAAGTTCAGTCATCATAACGTTTCAAAAATGATGCCCATGATCAGTGATAATCGCTTGTGGAACACCAAACCTAGCAATTATATGATTGAATATGAAAATCGCAGTTGTTTTGCCGTCTGCCTCAAATGTAGGCATCGCCTCGGCCCACTTGGTAAAATAATCTACCGCAGGGATAATATACGCATGCCCCCCGGCTGAGTGAGGGTTACATGTAATAAAATCGATACCCCATTTGGCAAAAGGACCAACGGAAATTATAGGGTGAAGAGGAGCAGGTGGAGTGCGCATCTTTCGATTAAAAATTTGGCAGTTGTGGCATTTTCAGACCGCAATAATACAATCTTTAAACATAGACGGGCAGAAGTAGCCAGCGCGTAGAATCTTTTGGGCTGTGGCATACCCAGACATATGACCGCCACACGCTCTAGAGTGACAGTCATTTAGGACCCTTTCAGCTTCCTCATGAGTCAAAGAACGTCGAAAAACAGAGTTCGCCCCACGACGATAAAGAGTATCTCCAATAATTTTGAAGTGTTGGGACTGGAATCATATTTTTTGACATTTTGATCGTGAAATATCTGGCCGAAAGGATTGGGTTTGGATATAAACGATGATATCCCCGTACCACAGATCTAAAGTGCTGATTAGAAACAAGGATTCGTCTGCAATGGGCTCCTTTGCCACAGTTTCCATGTCAACATGTGGGAAGTCACACATTAATTCCGCAAAAACTAAAGATTTCTTTGACTTAAACTTTTCAAACTCCAAGTCAAACTCCTGCAGGATGACAATCCATTTGGAGAACCTTCCCCCCAACAATTGCTTGGTTAAAATATAGATCATAGGGTTGTAATAAGATATAACTGTAGTCCACATGTGAGTATTTTAGCTCAGTTGGATTTAACGTGTGACTAAGGTAATATATCACATGTTCAGTACCGAATTCATCTTCCTAAACTAACACCATTCCGATGGTGGAATGGGAGGCGGAGAGATACAAGAAGTAATCTTGGTTGTAGTTGGGAGGATGCAACAATGGTGCATGGGTCAACGCGTGTTTTAGTGCATCAAAAGATTTCTCAGCTATCTCGTCCCAAAAGAATGAAGTATTCTGCTTCAATAACTGAGTAAAACCTTTTGTGATCTCGGTATAGTTACGGATGAATCAACGTAAAATGTTTGCTTTCCCTTGCAAACTTTGGAGTTGGCGAAGACTCGAAGGAGGAAGCAATTTGATAATGGCTTCAACCTTTGAGGGATCGACACAAATGCTAACTTTCGAAACAACAAACCCCAGTAATCGACCTGTTTCAATACAGAAAACACACTTGTGGGGGTTCAACCTAATCCTATAATGCCTACACCTCATAAAGATTTCTCTTAAATGGACGAGATGATCAGCTTGATGTAATGAATGAGCAGGAAAGTCATCGAGATAGGGTTGCACAATGTGCTTGATATCATGAAAAGCATAAGACATGGCCTGTGGAAAAGTTGCCTCGGCGTTCTTGAGCCCAAAAGGTAATTTGCAATAGGCAAATGTCCCCCATGGACAAATGAATGCCATTTTTGGTTGATCAGCAGGTAGAATATTGATTTGATTGTATCCGGAAAAAGCATCCATGAAGGAGAAAATTTCACTGTTGGCACAATCATCAATGATGTGATCGACATAGGGAGTGGGGTAATTGTCCTTTGGACAGGCTCGATTAATGTCCCTATAGTCGATACATATTCTTATTGTCCCTTGTTTTTTGTTAACAAGAACAATATTCGATACCCAATCCCTTAACAGGATCGGATAAATGAAACCTGCTTTGAGTAATTTTTCAACTTCTGCTTTAATCTGAGCTGCTTTTCTTGGGTGAATCTGACGCAAACGTTTCCGGATGGGTTTAGCATCCGGGTAAGTACTGATTTCATGAGCTACAATCGCGGGGTCAATTCCTGGCATTTCCTCATATGACCAGGCAAACACGTCGCAGAATTCTTGAAATAGGGCCTTATATGTTTGAATTTCATCTTCCGTACAAGAGGCACCTATATGAACGTTTTCAATAATTCCAGGCTGAACTGAAATGTCAAGGGGAATAAGTCGAGAAATATTTCCCAAGTTTAACTCGGAATCAGGATGTTTCATTGGATTCGGAGCTTCCTTGACATATTCAGTCGTAAAAATTGATGAAAAATCATTTTCAAAACAATCTCCCTCTGGTAAAAAAAAAGGTCTGTGATGAAGATCTTCCCATGGTAACTCATCGACACATAGGATTTCACAAATTTGCTCATCAGTTTGAACAAGTTTAGAAAACGTTATTGAATCCAAGTTTGATGTCAAAAGTGATTCCTCATGGACCACATTCATTAAGTTGATTTGCGTTGATGTTGTGTCGGAGAACGACTGCACGGTCTCATACGCAAGTTCATATAGACTCAAAGGCATAAGAGTACCAAATGAGTCTATCTCAGATTCAGAAGGTATGATCCAAGGATCATCATTAACAATGGTATCTGATGAAATCATATGAATGGTTGCAGTAGAAGACGATGCGTTGAATGGAGGAAAAGGAAAAGTGCCCAATAAACCGAAATCTTTAACTAATCCTACTCCAACATCCTTATATGGGATCGTCGTTTTACCAACATGTTGAATGCTCTCAGCAGAGGCTGGGTCGGATGAAAAGTAAGACATCTGGTCTAATGTTACGATCTTTCCATTATGAGGGAAATTTATAAGCCGAAAGACCGATGAAACGACAGCTGTCATAACGTAAGACCAACTACGACCCAAGAGAAGGTTGTAATCTAGAGGGGCATCAACCACCTCCACATCTACATTAACAGTTTTACCTTCAACCCCTATAGGTAAACCCTATAGAATGCCAAAAGGATGAAACCCACAATGATCAAAGGCCTTTAGAATCGTCGAGGATTGATTTAGTGAAGGAGAACCAAGCAACCTCCAACACTGTATCGACATAATACACGTGGAAGCTCCCTCATCAATCGCAGTCCTATGAACAGGTTTGCTTTTTACAATCATCGGAATCTGGACAGCCATTTGATGAGGTAAGTGCGGTGCGGTATCTTCTAGAACGAAGATTATAAGGTTCGGGTCCTGAACGTCAACAGCTCCTATAGCCGACAAAAGTAATTTACGCTGTGCTGGACATGATTGCAACACTTCCAAAGCCAACATTGCTGAGGGTGAAACAGCTAAATCCTCAACAATGTTATTGTTCTGAGCCGCTCTTGCATGTGGATTGAAAGCAGACTTTCGAAGTATACCCTTGGCGGGCGGTTTGATGAATAAGTCTGGATTAGATTTCTCGATCTGTAGTGGATCAGAACCGGGAGCTGAGGTTGATGGATTAGAATGAAAATATTCTGCTTCTTTATCATCAACAAGAATTTTACTGCCATAATCTTGCGATTGAGTCACAACCCTAACATGGGACATCATCAATATGGGTTCTTCATTGGTACTGGAGGAAGAACCTATCATCTTACTGTCCTGATTTGGAAAAGGATCCTTCAAAACAGTAGGACTTTGGGAACCTTTGACAATTTTCACAACCTCTGCACGATGAGGGAAGTCTCTCGTAAAATGTTCTTCATCACAAATGAGACAAGGATAACGAGGTTTGCATTTCTCATTAGTTGATTCTGCTTTTTCTGGTTTCTCTTTCGAATTTTTATCTATTTTATTCTTCTTCTTCCCTTTCTTCTTACCACTAGTTTTTTATTTAGCTGTAGATGACTCTACAACATGAATATTGGTAGAAAGTTCTGCGGAAGAATCTCCTGTCGAGGAATCTGGCAAGGTTATGATAGGAGAAGAATTCTTGGAAGACTTCTTCTTACTTTTGGTATTAACAGTACCAATCATACCATCAATGGCATGAGACCGTGAAGGAGCTGCAGCGATTTGATTTTGTTTGGGTAGATCGGGGATTTTCTCATGTAACATACCCGACTGAGTATAAACTAAGTCGAGGTACTGTGCTTGAGCAATTACTTGCTTGTCAGTAACAACTCCGGCCTTAGCTACATCCTCAGTGATCTTGGGTAGTAAAGATTTTACAAACCATTCGGCTAAGATCTGATCCAGGATAAAAACTTTCACTAAACGCCGTCGACGTCTCCATTCATGAATATGATCTGATGTAAGTGGACATTGACTGCTTTAATGAAGTTAATAATTCCGTGCCATTATCATATATGACTGGCAACTGAAAAATGAGTTAAAAACGAAATAAATAACTGACTAAAGTTATAAAAAGTGGCTCGCGGTAACTCGATGTACCATTTGGCCGCAAGACCAATTAGAGTGCGCTGGAAAAGTTGTAAACGAATTGAATCATCTGAAATAGAATTAGACGCACACCAGAGGTGATAAGTCATCACATGGTTCGACGGGTGCTCTCTTGGCTTACCTTCGAACTTAGGAATATCATTGGGCAACTTATGCGGCATTGGTGGCCAATACTGAAGATAGTTAATTGGATTGTTCGTAAGGCCCATCAAGTCAGGCAAGTCCAAAGTTGCGATAAACGGTAACTGATGATTAGGGTCCCTAAAGCACTAGGTCTGCAGACCAGCCCCAGGAGGAGGATATCTGGGATAACTAGGAATTGGAATTACATTTGGGATATTCTATCCTCCTGGAAAACCAGGATTAACTGGACCATACTGGGGTTGCTGAGGTTGTTGATATGTATACACAGCGTACGGTTGATATTGATAGACTAGTTGTTGCGCAGCAGGACCGTATTAGTACTGTCCTTGGTACGATTGTTGAATAAACTGAGGTTGAGTGGTGACAATCGTAATTAAACCTAGTTGTCCTACAAGCATCTGAACCGAAGTGTGGACCGTGGGTCCAGACTGAGCTAAAGATGTCTGAGGAGTAGATACAGGGATAGTAGAAACTGGAGCTGTCGATACTCCAAAAGAAGGTGGGGTAGATGCAACAGATGTTGTAGTGGTTGCAGCAGAGGTTTGAGGCAAAGTACGAGGTGTACTAGGCCCAGACTGAGAAACTACAGAAGGTGCAGAAGTTTGAACAGTAGACTGGACAGGTTGCTGGGGTGAACCAGAAACCAAGGGTTGTCCAGTTTGAGATGACAACTGCACATTCGGTTGCAAGACTAGTTGGGATTGAGATGGATCCCACACTAAATTCGTTCCGGGGTATGGACACATAACAGGTTGAGGATATTGAGGACCATAACCGGTTTGAGGGTAGGGTTGATAATTCAACGGTACATTTCCAGATCCTTGAACATATGATTGACCAGAAGGTGGTTGGTAACCTTGGGTTGGGTACTGACCTTGGGGTTGATAACCCTGAGGCACGTACTGATACTGGGGTTGACCTTGAGGACATATTGATACTGGGGTTGACCTTGAGGTACATATTGATACTGGGGTTGACCTTCAGGTACATATTGATATTGAGGTTGACTTTGAGGTACATATTGATACTGAGGTTGACCTTGAGGAATGTACTGTCCCGTAGGTATGTATTGTCCTTGAGGTTGCCCCCCAGGTGCAAACTGAGTACCTTGAGGTTGCCCTCTAGGCACAAACTATGTACCTTGAGGTTGCCCCCCAGGCGGTGATTGGCCACCTTGAGGTTGAGGATTGGGAATAGAACCTGACATCATGAGAATATCTTCTACACTCAATGGTTTAGTACCATTATTTCTAGTTAATAATCCTTGTTCAATAGGTTGAGGAGATGCTCCCGAAAAAGTACCAGAAATGGACTGATACCTAGCGGGAACAGAAGGACCGCCGTACAAAAAGGCTTCCGGAGATTGAGAAAACATGGACGACTGTTTTGACATATTTAACGGAGGATAGTAACCTCTAGGTGTTGGGTGATAAGAAATACGAGGTGGTGAAAAACTTAGTCCTGGGTTTTCCAAAAAATTAGTCAATGAAAGATACCAAGCACTGCTCCTAGGTGGACTGTAAAAGATTGATTCACGCTCCCTAAGGTCTAAAACAGGTCGGTCTTTTGGAATAGGGATGCTTTCTTCTTTTTCCAGAATAGCGAGTTCTTCAATAGCTATTAGTCCAGAAGGAAGATTTTGGGTAATTATTCTTTCTACCCTAGGTGAACTAGGACCACTAGAAGCTGGAGAGGCAAACCCTGATATTGGAGTAGCAGTGATTTCAGATTCGGGTTCAGATATTTCAGGTTCTTCACCTATATCACTAGTAGATGAAACACTACCAGTAACTTCTGAAACAGATACAGGCTGCGTACTATAATCTGCTATTAACGCTGAAAAATCAGGATATCCCACCAAAGCAGATTCTTCTCTTTTAGGTGACCCACTTCTACTGTCTTTAGGAGTTGCCAAGGCCCATAGCCCTTCAGGTTGGCTTGGTGAAAACTCAGGAGGTTGGCCCCGAAGTCTACGGGACTTCCTCGGTAATTCAGCCACGGTTAAAAAATTTTAACTACTTCACACGAAAACAAAGTAAAATCTCAATGAAAACCACCTAAAGCCTCTAAACAACCAAACAAATTGAATCACATGCCTAAAGAATCTAGGAGATCAAATCACACGCAAACAGTAACTTTCTGTACCGAAAACACTAGTTGGTGATGAAATCCAACATCACAGAGTTCAATACAGAAATAGCGGTTGGAACAGTTACCCCGGCAACCTGTTTAATGAATAGACTAGCACAAGTTTCTCCACTAAACTGTCTCGAGTGAAGAGAACCCCCCAGAAAATCCAAGTGAGTCTAGCCGACATTTGCTCCAGGTACAGTGGGATCTTCCCGCCACCGTCACCTTAGGAAGAATCCTATAGAATATGGTCACTATGGTTACCAACAGAAAAAAATATTCCTGGGGGAACAGTCTACGATCCGATACGCACGCAAGGGCAGAGTAACAAGCTCAATCCCCTTGAAGGCTCCTTGACATAAACCAAGGTTTACCAACAAGTGACCCTAGGCTCCTCGACAAAGGTTAATCCGAGGTTTACCGTTTTTAATACGTGAATATCTAGCGTCATTCCCAATGAGGAAGGATTGATTCCCACACTGGTTCGGACACGATCTCGTGCTTCTCCTTTAAGAGGAGCTTTCCCAGAGCATATATGCAACAATTGGATTTCTCTCCTACCACAAGATACAACTACTTGTTTGTTTTACTGTCTTGGAGAGTTAAGTACTCCCTACTCCAAGACACTAGCCTAAGCTATGTTGGTGTAATGGAGCCCTAGAAATAAAAAGATTACTAGATTGATTTTACTTTAAGCGTTATTTTTATTGGTTTTTGATTAAGTCAAGAGGTGCGAAGATGAAACTCGTGGTGTGAAGACTCGACTCAAAATTACTAAAAAGATGCACTTAAGATGATAAAACAATCTTTGCTCTTCAATGAACTTCTAGCTAGGAAAGAGTTCGAGAATGCAAATGCGTGTAAACACAAATCTTTCTTAAAAAACAAATTAAAAGAAGAGTTTTTGTTCCAATGCACTCAAAACGAGACAACTAGTTATTTTCACAAGAATTTCCCTTTTCATTCAAACGCTCAAATGCTACCAAAACAAACTTTTTCAAAAGAGATTTTTGTATTTTTATAAAAACACTCAAAGCTATGACTAAAGAAAATCTTGAGAAAACTATGAATAAAGCAAATCTTAAGATCTACAAACTAGAAAAAACTACTTGAAGTAAAATCTTACAAGATGTTTTTTTTTTAAGGATGTTTTACTTGGCGATAAGCAAACCAACTCGGCCAAGGTCTCTGCTGATTCGTCCTATGGGGCTGGAGCCGGTGCAACTAGTTGTTTCCTCTCGTAAGGCCGGAGAGCGGCTGGTCGTCGTGGGCCCACATATGCATTTGAAACTTTTTACTATCAGTTTTGGGACTATATAAAAACAACAAAAAATTAAAACTAAGAAAAATGTTGAAAATTATTTTACCTGCATCATCCCATTGCTCTCCTGGCAGAAGAGCCATGTCTGGGTCTCCATGAAAATAAACCCCAGCATAAGGAAAGTCCTGGATAGCAAAAACATGATTTTCAAACCATTGGAAATACTCAGGTTTGAACCGAACGACCTCGGTCCCCTCATCAAGATGACAGGCCATAACTGCAACCCATCGCATCAGTTTGGGCTCTCGAGGAAGCCCAGCTCCAACAGTAAGGCGTTGTGGGATCAGCATCAGAACCCTCTCCAGGTTAAAACTCACAACTATAGCCCTATAACCAAAGGTCTTTAGCTGTCTGTTTTTGGCCCTGGTCAGTTGGCCCTTCACATTGGCCAACATAGCATCACACCAGATGAAAATGGTGCCTCGAAAGCAATCAACTGCCATCCGCATCTGGGATCAGGTGGTAATGTGTAGCGTTGCACTACCGCAAAGTCTGGTAACTGTGAATGTAATAACCATGAGTTCAGGAAGGGATATGGTTTTGATATCTATCCCTTTGTCTCGGTTCTGGACATTGCAGAACTCTAGGTGAAGGCTCTCGACAGACTGGCCACCTACCCTGGGCCCAAATAGAGTCAAGTGTTCACCCCTCCTGGGCAAACCAGTCAAGAAGTATATATCAGCCAGCTCGATTTCGAGCTGGTGTCCACCAATAAAGAAGCATTGGTCCTGTATACTCCATCTATCAAGCAGCCACTACAAAAAGTCCACATGGGTCCTCATGCCAGGTATGGCCCAGAACTTGTACAAGCCACATGCCTTCAATGCATCGATCGAAGGTTGACGATTCATCGTGGCGAGGTCCACATCCTCGTGCTCCCGTTCTCACCAATCAAGCATGATGTATATCCTACAATCAAGTAAAAAGGTGAATTAGAATATGAAAAATTGATTTCATTGGGTATTTCTTGAGTTAGGTTTTTGTAAACCTATGTGTGGGGTACGCACCCCCTTGTTAGGGACAGTGCATGGGGTCCGCACCTTGCCTTCACGGCAGGTGCGTACCCCCGACTTTTTTCCCATTGCAAAAAAGTCGGGGTACGCAAGTCCCCTGTGGTAAACCTGCGGGCCCCCGCGCGCGGGTTTTTAAACATAAAAACCTCATAAAAACAAAATTTAAACCCTAAAAAACAATTTCAAACAGACAAAAATGAAGAGTAGGATGATGTGGATTACCTGGAGGAGACGGCGTTCGATTCCGACGGACGAATTTTCCACAATCTTCACGTGAAGTTTCTGGTCAAAAGCCCTTTTTTCTCAACCAAATCTCAAATGGTAAAAATGAATGGTAAAAAGTCCTTTTTATAAGTTTTTTGGGTAAATAAATTCTAAATTTGTTTATGTTTCACTTTAAAAAGGTGTTTTTTGCGACATTTTTTACCTATTATTAAACAATTATGAGTAATGTTTGAGTTTTTATTCAGGATAACGGATTTTCAGGAGAAATCAATCATTTTCAACGAAAAACCATTAGAGTCACCTTTAAGCTCTTTTCGGACTCCTAAAAACATGAAAAGATTGCCGAGTTTTCTTTTTAAACTCGTTAAAACAGAACTAAAAAGACGGTCCTCTTATAGCCCTTTTCTGACCGTAAAAACACAAAAAGATTGTTGGGTTTTTGTCGTTTCAAATTCGATATTGGTCATAAAATGACGTGTCGTTGATCGCTTTTTTACTTTTTTGAATCAAAGGCACTAATTACGAAAAGTACTCCTTGGTCGTAAAAGATCAAGCGGTTCCCTCAAGTATTATTTTATACTTTTTCGTGCTTGGGAGACACAAATTTACAAAAAAGTCAACCCTGGAGTCTTCTTAAGTTTTTTTAGACTCTCTAAAAATGAAAAACGCAGAGTTTCTCCTATACTGGACTCGTTAAATTTCGACAGTAAAGGACCTGTTCAATTACAAACAGGAACGGACCACTCCTTCTTAGGGTTTCGAATTTAAACTAAGTTTGGACTCATCCAAGGGTGAGCTTAATAATCAAGCATATGTTATCTCCTCAAGCTTGTAAAAAATAAAGAGGTACTTGCCAGAAATGGTGGGGGAAAAGAGAGAAAAATGAGCATGTTTGTCATACTTTCTAACCACTCTTGAACATGACACTTTCATTCACCTGGGTTGGGAAATCCTTTACCTAACAGTTTATCAAACCAAATTGAAAGTCTTCAGCCGGTTTCTGGGTATTAACTTTGGTTCAATCGTCACCAAACCATCTGTTGTGTCGTTATGTGTTCAAGAGGTCAGTGCGAATAAGCCATTCATCTGCAAAAATATCTGTCATTCCATCTTAACCATCCCTGAGTCAGTCCTTGTAACTAAATTTCTTCAAACTTGATCTATGATTTCGTGTTGTAGGCTTGCCTACGATGGATCAGTTTCTATCGACTTCAACTCTTTTTCTAGAAAGATGATCTAGAGATCGCCAGTACCTTGGGATCTGCATGCCTCAATGGCAGGTTTCTCATCTTCAACGATAGGCTACATCATTGACCTTCGATTGAAGGATTCCGTGACATGTTCGACATCGACACATCTAATCACATCTCATGGATTGTACTGAGTACTTTGAGAGCCATTATCATTATTGGTGGTTTCTCTCACACTTGTTAACAGTGTACATCATCGACTGGTAATCAAGTGGTTTCTACCATGTTCGACTTCGACACATTTATTCACATGGATATAATCGTACTATTTCGAGGAGTAGAAATGAAGACCCTGGATCTAGTTTCCACCATCCAGGCTGCAAGGAATTTTGTATTCATTATGTAGTAGACTATTCATAAATAGATGGTTGCGTCCATACTGTGTCTACATGTGTCTATATTTATGATGTATTACAAGATCGTTCCTATATCAGAACAGTAGTTAGTTTTCTAGTTAGTTTTGATCTGAGTATGGGAATGCCCACCTCAGCGATGATATGATCTCATATATATATTTTGCAATTGAATGTTTTTACAGGTTCCAACCGGGCTCTCCACAAGATAATCCTTGAAATGATAAAGTACTTCACTCTTCTTAAATGATAAATGAAATCCTCATCTACTACATACTTTGCACTTTAGGGGGCAATCTGTTACACAAAAATATCGTCACCATGATTATTTGCAGTCAGTATGGGTCTATCATCACTTATACTAGCCTCCTAAGCAAGTCTCAGACCTTAACTCTTCATGTCAAACTTTACAATGAGAGAAAGACATTGAAAATCAATATTACTCTGGTTCCGCACTTTCTCCTACTTTTTCCTGCGGGCCCACACCCTTTGTTCATATTACCTGCATATCTGCACACTCTGTCTGTAAAGGGGTGGTGCATACCCCTGTAAAAGTAAAAAATGGGCAAGTTTATCCTAAGAAACTCACTTTTGGTTAATTCTAGATGTTTCTAGAAGGATTTTTGACGTGGATTGTTCGCTCCAAGGTGGTTCATGCATCCCAAAAGAGAAGGAGCTAATCCCTTGATAGGAGGAGCTATCCCTTTGAAGTAGAGCTTTATCCCTTTGAAGGAGGACCTAGTAACTTCCCTCCATTGCCCTATAAATTAAGGCATTGGGTCAGTTGCTGGAGAGGTTGGAAACCTGAACATTTTGAGGGTAAATGTTGATGGAATTGGAACTTCCTAGTTAAACTTGAGAGGAGAGATCACATATCTTTTTGGTTTCATTGGGAAGTGATTAAAACTTGTCAAAGTAGAGGAGACTTCTTGTCGGACCCTGGTAAGAGCTTGTACAGCATCAAGGAACAGGTTGTAAAGTTCTTCTTTCATTTGAATTAATACAATCATATTCATTTTTCTCAACAAATTGTCTTATGTGGTTTGTTTCATAATCTCCTTGATCATTATGATAAATATGCTTTATGATATTGGCTTTTCAGGTGCTATTTAATTTGTTTTCTTGTTTGTGTTTGCAGACTTACTTCAAGGAAGCTCATTTGGAGCAAGGGAGCGAGGCTTCCACAAACTTGCATTGGACCCAAGGTAGGCCTAAAACACTTGTTTGCCTTTGTTTTTAATTGCATATTTAGAGAAAGATAGTTTTTGATTGGCTTGCTTATCACTAGATATCTTTAGATACTAGGAAGGTCGATCTTGTCCGCAACCTCGGCTCATTCCGTGTGACAAAATGGCGACTCCGCTGGGGACTTGATTGTTTTCCTTGTTTTTCTTTGACCTGAGAAACTTATCTTTTTGTTTCTGTTTTTGACTTGTTGTGTGTGGAATTGGGTGGATTTAGTGAATCTAGGTTTGTTTTGGCTTTTCATAACTTTAGGAGAAGTCCGCACCCTGTGCTTGTATCACAGTGCGTACCTCTACGCATGTTTACTTTCAACACAGAACGTGCACGCACCTGTGGAAAATCTGATCCTGTGGACCCTTCTAAATTTTTGAAAAACTTGATTTTGCCTCTTTTAATTAGTTTTATCTTGGTTTAGGTGTTGTTATCCTCTGCCTAGACCTGCTTGTGACTTGTCAAAAGCTTTCCTTGGTCTAATTTCACTGGTGTTAGGGTTTTAGGTGAAATTCCTAGAAGTTTTAGTTGCCGGTCTTGATTTTCATTTTGGTCGTGTAGTAGCTCAGAGCTTAGAAGCATAGAAGCCTCAGATCACCTTGGTTTTTATTGGCCTTCTTATGAGTCTGACCATTTGTAAAATCAACCTTTGTTGAGGAATCCATCTTGAGTTTTCTCTTTCCAAAATTTCGAAAAGCTTGTGTTTAAAGTTTGGATTTCATTTTTACAAAAAGAACAAAAGATCGCTTGTTTTTTGACTAATTTGTGATTCTGGACAAGTTAGTCCTTGGTTTGCTTATCGCCAAGTAAAACATCCTTGAAAAGACAAAAATATTTTGTAAGCTTTTACTTCAATTAGTTTTTTATAGTTTGTAGATCTTAAGATTTTCTTTGTTCATAGTTTTCTCAAGATTTGCTTTAGTCATAGTTTTGAGTGTTTTTATAAAAATACAAAAATCTCTTTTGAAAAGGTTTGTTTTGGTACCATTTGAGTGTTTGAATGAAAAAGGAAATTCTTGTGCAAATAACTAGTTGTCTCGTTTTGAGTGCATTGGAACAAAAACTCTTCTTTAAATTTGTTTGTTAAGAGAGATTTGTGTTTACACACATTTGCATTCTCAAACTCTTTCCTAGCTACAAATTCATTGAAGCACAAAGATTGTTTAATCATCTTAAGTGCATCTTTTTAGTGATTTCAAGTCAAGTCTTCACATCACGAGTTTCATCTCTGCACCTCTTGACTTAATAAAAAACCAATAAAAATAACGCTTAAAGTAAAATTAATCTAGAAATCTTTTTATTTCTAGGGCTCTATTACACCAACATAGCTTAGGCTAGTGTCTTGGAGTAGGGAGTACTTAACTCTCCAAGACAGTAAATAAAACAAGTAGCTGTATCCTGTGGTAGGAGAGAAATCCAATTGTTGCATCTAAGCTTTGGGAAAGCTCCTCTTAAAGGAGAAGCACGAGATCGTGTCTGAACCAGTGTGGGAATCAATCCTTCCTCATTGGGAACGACGCCAGATATTCACGTATTAAAAATGGTAAACCTCGGATTAACCATTTTTGAGGAGCCTGGGGTCACTTGTTGGTAAACCTTGGTTTATGTCAAGGAGCCTTCAAGGGGATTGAGCTTGTTACTCTGCCCTTGCATGCGTATCAGATCGTAGATTGTTCCCCTGGGTATGTTTGTTTCTATTGGTAACCATAGTGACCATATTCTATAGGATTCTTCCTAAGGTGACGGTGGCGGGAAGATCCCACTGTACCTGGAGCAAACGTCGGCTAGACTCACTTGGATTTTCGGGGGGGTTCTCTTCACTCGAGATGGTTAAAGTGGAGAAACTTGGTCCAGTCTATTCATTAAGCAGGTTGTCGGGGTAACTATTCCAACCGCTATTTCTGTATCGAACTCTGCGACGTTGGATTTCATCACCAACTAGTGTTTTCGGTCCGGAAAGCTACTGTTTGTGTGTGTCTTATCTCTTAGATTCTTTAGGCGTGTGCTTCAAATTTGTTTGGTTCTTTAGAGACTTTAGGTGATTTCATTGAGATTTTACTTTGTTTGTGTGTGAAGTAGTTAAAATTTTTTAGCTGTGGCTGAATTACCGAGACATTCCCGTAGACTTCGGGGTGAATCCCCTGAGTTTGTTAATGTGGCTGATTTACTGAGGACTTCTCGTAGACTTCGTGGTCAACCTCCTGAAGAAATACCAAGCTACATTGAAGGCTTGAGAGTTCTTGTATCTCCCAGTAGCGGTAGAAATCAATCAGCTGAAGAAGGAGAACCTTCTTTGGTAGAATATTCTGATTCTCAACCCGTAGTAATTTCAGAGGTTACTGGTAGCATTACGTCTACTAGTGATATAGGTGAAGAACCTAACGAGTCTGAACCCGAATCTGAAGTTGCTCCTACTCCTGTATCAGAGTTTGTTTCTCCGACTCCTAGTGGTCCTAGTTCTCCTAGGGTAGAA